>VZTZ01008985.1:1373603-1393886 GCA_013400955.1 Drymodes brunneopygia | reverse complement strand
TTTTTTTTTTTTTTTTTAGCAGACTCATGTTAGCTGAAGAAGAAAACAAGTTGTTATACTGTATTTCTGTTATTAGACTTCCATGTGCTTGGTTAATAATTTCAGCTTGTGTTACTTCAACTTTTTTTAAAGGGCTCTTTTGGAAGATTCTGCTGCAATTTCAGACCAAGACATGTAGTCTGAAGATACTCATAGAAGTATAGATCAGTCTGCAGCCATTCATGAAAGAAACGGTGCATGAACAATATGAATTCACAGAGGACCTGTGAAGAGAAAATTACTTTCCTGATGAAAAATGAAAGCAAGGGAGGAGAAATGAGGTTGAGGCATATGAGATTAAACCTTGGTCTTCTAATAGATAGTATTTTGTCATTTATTAGTAAGGCTCTAAGAACTTGCCAAAATTGTTTCTTCATTAGAATGCCAGTCGTACTTCAACACTCTTCTTTCTGTCCCCAAAAAAGTTTAAGTGGCAATTAATTTTTGTATAGTGTCTCAGCTTTTAAATTAAGTATATCTTTCACAATTTTTTGTGATGTATATGGCTCTAGATTAATGAATAATAGACATTATTTGCCTAAAAGCAAAAGCAAATCTACAGCTGCAGACACCAGAAATACAAAATCAGTGTTATGGTGCAATATTTCATTTTCCTCTATTTTTTTTTTTTCCATCCCACAAAAAAAGATTTGGAATGCATTGGGTTCTTTGAGTCAGCTGAGATACAGATGGAGCCAGTCAAATGTGGAGCATGGCCAGAATTCCCAAAAGATGTTTTCAGTTTATTTTCTAGTCAATAATTTTCATGGGGAAAAAAATGACGATAGCGTTGATGGTAGCGTCTTCCCTACAGAAAGCAGAGAGGATGGAATATTTCCATGGTGAGTTAAAATGCACACATTGCTGAGCAATGAAAACAAATTAAGGCAAATTCAGTAACTTCATTTTAAAAGCAACAGTGAGCTTTGTCATAAATTCAGAACTAATTAAAAACATGTTGACAAAAATTGGACCAACAGCTTGTCATTTTCAAATCTAAGTGAAATGCGAAGTGCTGAGAATAAATTACAGGGTTTGAATTCAGTTCTTAAGTTTAGTGCATTTGCTACATGTAGGATATCTCAGGATCTTTTTGGGGGAAGACAGCAGAAAATTATTAGAAAATATAATTTTCATTTGACTAATATTTTACGAATAAGCTCTGAATTTGATGTCTAGACTTTGAGAACTGGAAATAATTGTCAGTGGCTGAGTCTACATGGTTGATTCAGTTCTATTTTAACTCCATGCTGGGTGAAAACTAGACATGTGCCATCTCTTCTCCTTCCTCACGACATATAAGGAGGAAATAAAACTGAGGACATGGACTCTTAACATGGAGCTCCAAGTGGTCCAGATGGGTCCCAAGTCTGGATTATTAAATAGAGCCACAAGATGTGCTGTGGCACATAAATTGCCCCCTCAGGATGTTCCCATCTGCTCTGATAATAACTAGGTGTAGTGTAAAAAGAAATATTAAAGTCCCCAGAGGTTAACTATTTCAGGATTGATAAATTACCAAAACCTAAAATCATAGAATGGTTTGCGTTGGAACAGACCTCAAAATCATCTAGCTCCTATCCCTCTGTCATGGGCTGGGACCAGGTTGCTCAAAGCCTCATCCAGGCTGGCCCAGAACACTTCCAGGGAGGGGGCATCCACAGCTTCTCTGGGCAACCTGTGCCAGTGCCTCACCAAGTAAAGAGTTCTTCCTAACATATAATCTAAATCTCTCCTCCTTTATTTTAAACACATTCTCCCTTGTCTTATCACTATCTGATCATGTAAAAATACACTTTTTTTTTTTTTAATATAAGCCGAGCCCTTTTTAGGTACTGGGAAGTCCTATAAGGTCTCCCTGAAGTCTTCTCTTCTCCAGGAGGAACAACCCCAGTTCTCTCAACCTGCTTTCACAGGAGAGGTTCTCCAGCCATCTGAGCATCTTTCTAGCTCTTCTCTGGCCCCCCTCCAAAAAGGGTCCAACAGGGTCCACATCCTTGTGCTGAGGACACAGAGCAGGATGAATCACTCCAGGTGGGGTCTCACAAGGGCAGAGTAGACGGGCAGAAACACCTCCCTCAACCTTCTGGTTACACCTGTTTTGATGCAGCCCAGAATAGTTGGCTTCATCATTATATGCTAGTTAAATTAATGTGGTTCCTGTAAGAAAAGTATTATTCTAGGGAATAGAGAGGATAAATCTTCAACCTTGAACCTTCAAAATATAAGTCTTTGTAAGTGCAAGGTTTTGCTGCACCTCTCAAATGACTGGAGTGCCCTTGCAATTGGTATTTCACATCTTTCTGCTCAGGAGGAAGATAAATCCACGCTAATGTTCTGAATTAAGTTCAACATAAATGTGTACACATTTAAAACATGCCACGGGGTGAGTAACTGCAGAATTCAGTGGTTTTTGCTTAGGTGAGGTGGTGTGCTTGTGTGTCACTACACACTGCAAGCACTGGGCACTACTGCTGGGTAAGTCTGAAACATCTTGAAACTAGGACCAAAAATACCATGGATTTTAAAAAGTGTAGGCTTACCTAAACATCCTTTCATCTCTACACAACTTTAATGAAAGGCTTATGACAAAATACTAGATGCCTCTTAAAATACAGCCCTAAATTAATTAGAGAAGTGCTCCCGGGTCCATCCTAACACAAGGTGTAAATTTCCAAGGCCTGTATGTGAAGTGCAACGACTGGTAGGATGTAGAGAACAAGCACATGATTACTCTTTAAAAGAAATCAGTGGCGAGCATACCAGTGTGGGATTTTGTTCTCTAAGCCAATTACTGGTTTATAATTGAAATTTCCTGAATGACTTTGCAGGCTTTCGCATCCTGTAGTGAGGCCTTGGAAAATGAATAAGAACTGTCTCTATAACTAGTGGAAAGACACAGGAATAAAAGCATGTGTAGTGAAGGGCAGAACGCACTAGTTCATGCCTTCTTTGCTGGTTAATGGTCTGAGTAAATCTCAGAGTAAATTTAAGTGGCTAACCAAATTTCAGGCTGTCTTCCTTTCAAGGCACTCAATTGCTCAACAACTGCTCTGAGCAGAGTAGAATAACACAATTTATCAGCAAAGGGGAATGGTTAAGAACTTAGTTCATTAAAATACCAGTTATGCTGAATTACATAACTCCATGGGAAGGATGGCATCCCTATCCCTAGGAGTGCTGGTGGAAGTTTGGGGTCCGATTCTTGAGAACTACAAGTACAATATTAACCAAATAATTATTTTAAGTCAGTTATGTCTAGTATATATGAAATGTATGAATACTCTAGCACACCTTACAATTAGAAATATGTGGGGCTTTTATGTATATATATAGGGATACATTCAACAATGTAAAAGTAGGGCTGTATTTTCTCACACACCTCATGGCATAGCTGGTTTTTTGCTAACTTGCTGCATTAAGTTGTCAGACTCAGGCAAGAAATTAGTTGAATTGTTTCATTTGAGATATAATGAATACTTTGCTTAAATTATTGTTTTTTTCCAACAAGAAAATACTTAGCTGAGAAAATTTAGTGTAACAAGGTTCATGCAAGAACAGGTTTTCCAGCATTCTCTTATGCAATTAAGAGTAGTTGACCTTTAATTAACGAGCCTCTCAGTGGTGCACCTTACTGCAAAAATAACCAAAACATATACTTTTAACATTTGTTCATAATAATCACCACTGATTTTGCTAGTTCTGTATATTTAAAATAATCATAAAAGATTTCCAATGCCTCTAACTGAATGTACTTTTTATATACTATAAAGGTCTTTAGCAGCAAGTCCTTAGTGCTTTTTGTTCAGTTACCCTGGTAACTTTGAACTTTCTTTAGCTGGGGAAAAAAGCTTTTTTTTTTTCCAGTATCAAGGAAAAAAGTGTTTGGTTTTGAGCAAGAAGAAAAAATGGTCATAATTTATCACATGAGCTTGTATATTTTAAAAAATGTGTTTGAAACTAGTTTTAAGTTTGTTTTTTTTTTTATTTAGGTATCTAAAAAATTACTGAAATGGAGAGAGAGCAACTAATTTAATGAAAATTTGAAGAAAATTAAGATTGTTCATACGCAGGGAGTATTATCTATAGATATATATCTATATTTGTATACATATTCATATGTGTACAAATGGGAATTAGATTGCATTCATATCACAAATAAAAGTTCAAATGTTATCTTTCTAGTGTGATCCAATTCAGATCTTGAAGGATTTAAGGGGAGAAATAACCCAAACATAACCAGGTTTGTAATAGAGCTGTGCTTTATTAATCCTCTTATTTTCATGTGAAAGATATGAGTGTAAGAATAAGACCTGAGTAGAATAGGAATGTGTGAGAAGCCCTTGTATGTGGGGTCTTGCCATGGGAAAATGTTTCATGTAACACAGAAAACAAGTATTCTTGTGGGCACATTGTTCAAAAATAATACAAAGATTTACTTGATCTATTCATGGTCTTTAACATCAAGCATCTTTATTTACATCAGCTTGAGAAAGTATTGCGAGAAGAATTTCTTTGTAGCTTTGTTTTTTACTGTTTGGAATAAAAAGATTTATATTTGGTAATTTGGAATTATCTTTGTGATGCTTATCAAGGCAGTATGGAGGTAAGCAATTAAAATGTATAGTCAAAAATGAGCACAGGACAAAATCCCTGGCGTGGCAATATAAAGCCTGAAAGCTTTCATTAATTCCTGCTTGCCTTTATTATATTAAACATTTTTTTTAATATTCTTTTGATGAAAGCCACATTGGTTCTAATTACAACACAGGTGCTTTTGTGATACTATATTAGAAAATGATCTGATGTAGCAAACCATGGAAAAATAAGACTATGGAGCTGCCTCCATCTCCATTGCTTGAAAAGAGTTTGTGAAGTCAGCAAAGTTCCAGTGGTTTTACCAATGTTCTGCAAGTTCTTCCCATCAAGTTTTTTCACCTTTCTTTTTCTCTTCAAAACTATTTAAAATATGAGTTTCATTTTTGTCAATCATGTTGCTAATAGAAAATAAGAAAAATATTGGCTGAGATGGGGGGATAATTAAAAAAAGAAACCAGTAGGCGTTTATCCTGTTGTGAGGGATAGCTGATCAGAAACACTTGTATTGTCTACTAGGGAAAAGATCAAGCCTTAATTTTCAGTGACTGATATTGTCTTATATATATAAGCCCCCTTTATTCCAAATGAACTATTTTGGGATTGGATATTCTTGTTCTAATACAGTGTGGAAAGTACCTGATCCTGTCCTGCAGTGGAAAAAAAGTTGTCAGTTGGGGATTTTTTCCCCAGTGTTATCCTATTGTGGTAGTCCAGATGAATATAATAATATGTATTTTTTTTAATATTATAAATACCAGTCTTGCTTCAAAAGCCTTGAATTTGAGGATGTTAATGTTTGGCCGAGACACAACCTTTTGTTCCTACAAGGAGCTACACTTTCAGATTCTTTATGAGGAACTGGACATCTACTAGAGGAAAAAGCCCCCAAATTAGGATTGGATTTTAAGATGAATTTTAGTGTGTAGCCATTTGTTACACAGCCTAAATATTTGTACACAAAATACTTAGATGTAGCTAACGCCTACATCTCACTTCAGAGTAGATTGTATTAACTTCTGGGATAGAATAAATCCACTGGGCCCAATGCCTGAATTAACATAATAATTAAAGTTTCAGCACATTGTTGTAGGTCACAGTAAGAAAATGTTTAATCTTTCTGCCTTCATCTGTGTACATTCAAGGCATTGGGAGGTCTACAGAGACTGAATTAAATTTAAGTGTATCAGAAATGAGCAGGGTGTTTTAAGAAAAATCTGGAAAAGATTTAACTTTGTTGGGAGCTGTTCATAATTGGTTTTGTTCTGACAATGAAAGATACAGCAAAAATTGGGTCAGTACTCAAGTTATAGCTCAGTTAATGAGAGAAAGCTCTGGGTGTATTACAGCCAAAACACAGAATTATCCTGCATCTGCCCACTTGAGGGTTTGGAGTTTGTTTGGTTCATAGATGATTGATTGTCTGTGATCAGCTGTGCCTATAGAAAAAAACAAGTGCTGGGCTGGAGTGAGTAAGCACAGGATGTAGTAGATCATCTGAAAGTTACTCTACGGAATTAGTGGAGTGTTAAGAGAATGGAAATGTACATTTCCAAACATAATTCTAGGCTTGAAAAATTGATGACATTGAGAGGAAGATTTAATGTCATTTTATGAATCTTGAGAGAAGCCAAGAATATTAGAAGTTATCTTGTCCTGGCACTACTCACTACCCAGGGTGAAATATCTGGATGCTGATTATTGCACTACGAGAAACAGGTCAAGATGCAGCTTGTCTTGAAAGCAATTTGGAAATCCATGGTAAATTCCTGAGTTTTAATGGAGTCTTTAGCTACAGTTTTCCTTTATTCTGAAACAGTTCCTTGCTAATACAGAGGTAAATGGATTTAATCATTTAATGGTAGATTTCCTGTGCTAGGCATCCACTTGTCCAAAGAACCATAACAGGATGGATGAAGAAAAGTTCTGATTGGGACACTTCCTGAAGAGCCAGGGCAGGCTGATGTTCAACTTTTCTTTGTGCTTGCACAAAAAGCCCCAAAACATGGAAGACGAGGATAGAATTTAAAAATGGGGAGGCTGAAGCTGCTTAAATTAGTCTGTGTTTCTTGTATGGCAGCATAGAAAAGTTGCTTATTAACTCAATGTTGGGGGAATGGGGTAATAACTGAGACGCGTGTAGCAGGAAAAACAAGAGCCATAGGAGTTGCCCTTGGATACATCAAACATTCCTGATTTCATGGCTAACAGACTGATGAATGTTCCCTGCTTTTGCTCACGGGTTGGAAATACTTCAGTGTGCATATTGTCTCCATAGCCTCAGACTAATGTACAAACAAATAATCCTTGAGTAATAAAATAATCAAATTATCCTCCAGTTAAATTGTGTTTTACCTCTAAACTTCAGCTTAGGAATCCAAAGAAAATGAACTCGGGTAGAAGAGAATTAAGAAAGAATGGACTGGAAATTTCTAATTTAATGACAATTAAACAGAATTCTTATTGATTCACATACCTTTAATTTTAAACCATATACATCTGTACCATTTCATTTGGGTACTGTGATATAATGTTACCTCAACAATAGAACTGATGAGGAGGATTCTAAAATACTTTAAGCACGGCTTCCTATTAGTTTTGAATCCAAGACATTAGAAAATCTGTAAGGTGTAGAAGCCTTGGGGAGAAATATGGACAATAATTACAGAATGATTTCTTCTCAGATGCAGTAATTCCCTTTCCTGAAATTTCAGAAAGGTTTAAGTAATTTTGTGATCATAATAACTGACCTGATATTCTGTGATGAATGCCAGTGTTTTACCAAGAACTCTTCAATTTTAATTAATTTGAAAGTATCCAGAGTAGTAATCAAATAGCATTAGAAGTATAAGGGCATGTATTCAGAATGCAATGTCTTGTGTATTGTGCATGAAGGGCTTTACTTATTTTCTCAGGGTGTTATAAAATGAGGAGGGACTTTGGAAAAGCAAAACTATATTCAGCAATACAAAGAAAACAGTAGGGTTGTAGAAGGTGGTTGAATTAATAGCCTGGGTAACTCAAAGAGCAAGCATTTTCTGTATATTGATCCTGTCACTCTGGCTACTGCTCAATGGCATTTTGCTAATGCAATAAATGTAAAACCTAAGCAACCTCTGGGGCTCTGCATCTAAACAGCTGATGGGTAATTACAGGAGACCTATGAGGCACAGGTGGGAGAGAAAAAATGGAGGCTCCTGGTAAGAGCATTTCTGCTGCAATTATGATTTGAAGCAAACTTTCAGTTACTCTATACTGTAGAGGGATTTTTTTTTTTATTTTTTTTTGCTGAGAGGAGAAGAAGGGGTTTATTACATTGAAAGTTTGCATAGAATTTTTTCTCTGCTGCAGTATTTTTGTGTGAATAGTCAGTCTGGTTGTAGTCCTTGCTCCTGATTCCTGTGTGGTTTAGTGTGGGACCAGCAGTCATGCTCAAGCTTTGCAGGGGGAACCAGCCTGTGGTTCCTGCTGTTGTTGACACAGGCTTCAGTCTTGCATTTTTTTCCACGTTGGTTAGGAGATAGAAATTTGTGAATAATAGATGTCAGTTGCCAAAACATTCAGTGCAAGGATACATACTCCATTGCTTCCTTCTCTGCCCTCTCCTGCTGACAGCTTAGTGGAGTGCCTGGAGCTGTGGTGAACCCAGTCTTAGCGCCTTGAATTGTAGAGAAACTTTAGACCCTGAATGCAGGTGTTATTCTCAAAAAGTAGAAGTATCTAAATCTGAATTTTATGTAATGTGCTTGTCAGTAGTGTGTCACAACTTTTCTCTTTTGATTATCCTTGTAAGTTATGTTAAATTATCTTTTCAGTTGTGTTTTTTCTGTAAGTGTTTTTTGGATGATTACAGTCTTGTTTTTATTTCATATCTCTAGGGCATGAGGCTGTAAATAATGCTAAGCTCCTATGCAGTAATAGTAAATATTGAAATATTTTAAACAGTTATTTTAGACAAGTTCCTGAAGAGGCAAAATTATGTCTTAATACCTAATGTTTCTAAAATGAGGCAGTATCTCTGACAGTGTCACTCTTTCTAGCTCCATCTTTCTTCTACACTTTCCATTACCTGAGAAATGAGTTGTTAAGTTTTATGGTAGATCCATGCAATGATGCAAATATGCCAAATTATCTCTGACACTCTAAGTATCTCACCTTCTTACACATATTTATTGCATACAGAGCAGGATAAAGTACCAGTGGTGCAAATATGCTGTCTTCAGTGGAATTTACCAGCAGATAACTTGGCCCAGTCATGACAGCAAATCTTTCCTCTAAAATATCAATACAGCTCTAGAGTCCAATTATTTTTATACTCTGCTAATCTTCTTTTGCTTTTACAGTGTTCCTGTAGGCTTCTATAAAAAGACTATTGGTAATCTCAGTAGGGAGGCCTCCTTATCAAGCAGTTTCAAAGACTTATGACTTCTGAAAAAATAAGGATCAGGAGGTAATACTGAATTAATAGAGAAGGGACTAGTCAGTCTTCAAAAAGCTAACTGTGTAGTGTATATAATACTGATTATTCTGCTACTTGCAAAAGTTTTCATGGATTTTCACAGATTTGATAATAAGACTTGGAGTGAGTTAGATATCTTTTATATTTTTAAAATACATGCCTAAAATGGTTCTTTAAATATAAATCTAGACATAGCTCTTTTTATATATTCATAGTTGAAAATAAATCAGTGCACATATGGTTTTAAAGCTATGTTCAGGCCGAAAAACCTGCTTATCAATTTTTGAAAGTCTCATTTAAAAGAGAAATTGGTATCAAGAGTAGATCTTGAAAGCCTTATTTTGTTATGGCTTACTGGAAGTATGCTAGAACATTATTAAACGCTGTTTAAGTGTGAATGTTGCCAAGCCCTGGTATGTGTTGGAAAGAAAAATAAGAAGTGCTGTGGAGAAGGACCTGGGGGTGCTGGTGGACAACGAGCTGTCCCTGAGCCAGCAGTGTGTCCTTGTGGCCAAGGAGGCCAATGGTGCTTTAGGAACTGCATTGCCAGCAGGTCAAGGGAGGTGATCCTGCCCCTCTGCTCAGCCCTGGTGAGGCACATCTGGAGTCCTGGGTCCAGTTCTGGGCTCCTCAGTAAAAGAGAGACATGGAGCTGCAGGAACTGGTCCAGTGGAGGGCTACAAAAGTGGTCACGGTTCTGGAGAACCTCTCTTAGGAGGAAAGGCTGAGGGACCTGGGGCTGTTGTTCAGCCTCAAGAAGAAAGGACTGAGAGGGGACCTCATCAATATCTCTGAGGGGAGATGTCAGAGGATGGACCAGGCTCTACTTAATAGGACAAGAGGCAAAGGGCAGGACCTGAGGCACAGGAAGCTCCACCTGAACATGAGGAAGAGCTTTTCTGTGCAGGTGGCTGTGATCTGGGATGGATTGCTCAGAGAAGGTGTGGAATCTCCCTTGCTGGAGAGATTCCAGAACCATCTGGACACAATCCTGTGCCATGTGCTCTAGGATGACCCTGCTTGTGCAGGGAGGTTGGACCAGTGCCCCACTGTGGTCGTTTCCAGCTTGACCTATTCTGTGAAGTGATGGCAAGAATTATCTTGTTTAAAAACTTACAGTTGTTACTTGAAACTCATTAAAGTATCCATGAAATTTCTTTGAATTGTATTCTCCTTTATTATGTTCTGGGGGTAAGCTTTAGAGACTCATGGAAAAAGGTGTGGAGGAACACATTTCAGAGCTTTAATATTTCATTGATGTCTTGCTGTGTGTTTAAGAACCTTCTCCATGCTACAGAATTAGAATGTCAATAAGCAGGCTGGTTTCATGAAGTGGCTTTGGAGTGGCAATGACTTATTTCAGCAACACTTTTTTCTTAAAACTCTGCTACTACTAGTAGCTGTTAATACTCCTTTAAAACCTGATGTAAATTGCATTGATAGCTATCTGTGACTATTAGCAAAAAACCTTACTTATGTGTTTTCCTTGCAATCAGATAAATCAGATTTTGAGACTGCCACGTGTGAAATTACCATCTGGATAACTCTGGTTGTTATTTACACAAACCCCTGGTGTTATATTCAGAAATAAGCTCTTGCTTATGTGGACAGTGCTCTTTCTTCAACATCTCCTGTGTTCTGAAATACCGTGACCTAAATTTTGATTGGGGGTAGGGAGAAGAAGGGGTATGAAAAACAGTTGTATCCTGCCAAGCCATTACAAAAATATTGGTCATTTTGCTTTTTTGTTTATTGTCCTGGAAAGTGAGTGTTAATTTAAGAACAAACAATAGTGCCAGAAAAGCAAAAAATAGCTACAATACATAGGTGTATAATATCATCTGTCACACTTCTGTAGATTTCATGAAGCTTTAGTGTCTTTTCCAGAATAAAATGTGTTAAATTAGTTTTAATTCAATTTGCCTTTTCCCCTGTCCTTAACACTCTACTTTTATATATTATTTTGTCTGACTGCTGCACACAAAATACAAATAGTGGTGTGAGGTTATTTATTATTAGGGCTTATTCTGATCTTCAGATGTGATTGGGGATTTCCAGTGACTGCTGATTAGTGAGAACATTGCCCAGCAAACAGCTCAGCCAACCTTTGCCTCTCAGCAGGAATTGCAGTGCAATAAGAAAGGTCTCTGAAGGAGAAAAACAAAGATATAGGGAAGAAGAGAGTGGAGGGCAGCATTGAAACAAGGGGAAAAAACCTGAAAGTAGTAGGTCAAAACATTTCTAGGAAGAGATGCCTCAGCCTTCAGAGATGGTAACAGCACTATCATAACCATTAAGGTTTTCAGTGTATTGGGAAGTCCTTTTGAGTGTTTCACCTGAATTTTTAAATAATTTCCTGATTTTGGATTTGCCCTTGAATGTTTCTTACCATACATATGCAGGTGATTGCAGTTCTGTGTAAATACCTGTGGGTATTTTTCTCTGTACAGACAGTTCAGCTGCTTTTATTGTCATGACCTTGACCAGAATCCCTGTTATACAGAGCTACTAATATTTTTTAAAATTTTCCTCCATTTTAAAATGCACATTTATTTTTTTAACAGTGGATACATAGTTGATTCTTTTTTCCAGAGCAGAATATTTTCTGTGCTTAGCCCAATCCACTAAAGGTCTGTGCTGTGCTTATCAATTAAATGTTTGTGTTGTCCTTAGTGCTTTGTCCATCAGTTACGTTCATAAAGGTAAAATACCATTAGTCATTGCAGTGATCATTAATCAATTTAACATTTGGAGGACGTTTATCTGAATTTTTAATGAAGTTTATGAGATATTAGAGTTCAATACCAATTATTCAAACCAAATTAAACCAGCAATATTTTTTGCTCGCTAAATGAAAAGTTCTACCTTTGTCCTCCTTTGGAAGAAAAAACTGTTTCCAAAAACATTATATTGAATTTCTTATAACTCTTACTTTTGTTTTTAATGATAACCTTTCTGATCCCGTAGCTCATTTGAACTTCTGACCTAGGTACCGATGGCTGAAGGTAATTTTGGAGTGCCAAAAGAAATATCAGATACACCACAAGAAGTCATATTGGTCCTGATACTACTTCTTATATGCAGCCTTATGTTAAAAAAATACAGTTTTGGCTGAATTATTTTGCATGTGACAGTGACTTAAGATGATGAAGCTCAAAGGGTATTTTTGACTGTCTTTGAGAAGTTTTGAGGTTCTTCTATATCCAGAATTAATAAATTAAAAAAAGTTCTTTTACTCTTTGTAGCTTTGTAGTAATTCCTTTCACTTTATTTGAAGAGACAGGGTTGCAAAGAGATATTAGGAATGGCTTGTTTAGATCAAATATTTCTGGTGTAGCAGCAGGCCATTAGCACATCTCTCTGCTTGTTATTTTGAACAGCAGATTTCTTCAACTGAGACTTCATCTTCTCAGATCCCCTTAATTGCTGTAGGATCCTTTCATAGAATGTATTCCTGGTATGTTCAGTAACTTGGAAAGTTTTTTTTCTTTTTGTTTTATATGTCAAAAGTCTTTTTTAAATGAGAGTATGCTCAACAGGCTGGAAGATGTAGTAAAACAACGGTTTTCATATTAAATTACCCATGTTTATAGGAAGACCAAGAGTTATAAATAGCCTCTTCCAAACATGTTTTGAAGACTAACACAGAGATCCAACAGACTTTTCCCAGATGTTTTTATGTAGACATTCCTTCAATGACACAGTCTTAGGCAGAGGCGGAAAAAAAAGTCAATCCCCTCTGGGGGGTATTTTGTTTTACCTTCTTCAAAACCATGCTGTATCTCTTTTTACTGCGTCAAATGCTACATATTCCTGTAGCACCTCTCTGAGACAAGTGCAAAGCTGGTTTTATAGCAGTGGCTCATCATGTACCTAATACCACTGCAGTGCATTCCCTCTGCATCTCTGCAAAGCTTATTGCTACAAAGGGTTCCTTTTAACAGGAGTTAATTAGGACTAGAAAATTGCTTGTTGTTTTTTATTGCATCTAAACCCCAGGACATGCTGCACTAATCCTCTAGTGCTGTGTGGTGCCATAAGAGAGGTATTCAGCTGATGTCTCAGAAGTTTCTTATTAGCTTTGAAACTGTTCTTTATCAGATCATTTAGCTCATTAACTCTTTCTACACATTATGATAAATTCATATAATGGGCTAGTCGGAAATTATTTTCTTCCTTATTCTTTCATTTGAAATGTGTGTTTAAATATAACGCCAACAAAATAAAACCATTTTTCTTTCTTCTCCTATTACAAATTTTTACTTAGGACAATGAAAAACAAAAACAACTCATTTGGAAAACCCCCTCAGTAAGGAGTAAGGTGCTACTGCTTCATCCAAGAAGCAATGCAGAAAATGGATTTTTATTTAGGACAGAGACTGCTTTCAATTTTTGCAAGAATAACTGAATTTGTTTTTCATGCAGCTCTCCTCTGTAGAATACAAGCAGAAGAGAGCCAGCCCAGGACACAGAGGAAGAATTTACCTTTCCTGTTTCATCGATCAAAGCAGTTTAATTCTAAAACTTGTATTTGCACAAGTTATATAGTTACAGGGAGTAAAATTAAAAATGCTTTTTTTTCCTATTGTAACATCAGTTTTTCTACTAATTCTGTAAGGAATCTGATACTGAAAGTCTTTGATTTTGATCCTTTGAAAGCCAGAAATCTGCATTTTGCAGTTTAGCTGCAAAGTCAGTGGGAACCTTGAGGCCTGGAAAAGGCCTTTGGAAAGTTGTCTAGCATGGTTTTAACTTGGTGCAGAAACTGAAGCCCGTATTTATTTGTTGTATAATGCTGCTCTGATTTCCCAACTTCTTATCAAACTTCATAATTGAGTTTTAAGGCAACAGTAAGGTTGAGTAAAAGTAGTTTCTCCTGTGAATGTAGAAGTGATGTGAGAGTATTTGGAATTTTGCAGTTTATTCTTAATTTAACAGGAATGCCTTTAAAATCACGATTTCAAACTTTGGGGTTTTGAGTAATTTTTTGAGGCATTAGCACTACAATATGAAATGCAGGGTACTGTAATCTACTTATTAATGATGCAGCTGCTAATTAGAAAGAAGGTTCTCTTATTTTCACCTTCTAGCAGTTTAGTATTTAATGAACATCAAGACGGCACCATCCCTGAAAACTCCTGCTTGCTTTCCTCTCTCTCCTCAATTGCAAATCAGCTTTTGAAGTGCTTACTCTGTGTGATTAAATAAAAGGACATGAAAATTAGTGAGGAAATTGCATGGTGTAGCCATTTTAGTAATGAATTTAAATGACTGTTTAGCAAAATGGAGTAATTTATCACTTATCTAGTGTTCCCTGCAAGTCATTTATCATGAGTAACAACTATCATAATTTTATTTTAATCTGAGATGGTAGGAAGGGATCAGAGGCTCATACCTCAGAGGTTCCTACTTCTTGTGATTGGCTACTGATTTAATGATTGTGTGTACAACAAAACAGGAGCTGGAAAACTTTTCCAAATTTCTTTGCATCATGGTATTACACCTGACTTTGTATCAGTTATGCTGTCAAATTTTTCTTTTCACCTCATATTATTGAAATGGATACTAATTTTGCTTTTCTGTTGGACACTGGCGCAATGTCCAACAGAATGATAAGAGCAGTGTGTTTTTTGAGATAAACCTTGTTCTGGTAGTATATTTCATGAACAGAAACTATGGCAGTCCAAAACATTTGGTTATAACAACAATAAACCAAAGTTGTACTTCCCCTGTCATAGTTTTGACTGAAACATTTTCTGCCAGAGAAAGGCAGGTCAGTTCACCAGGTCCTTGCATTTTTTGAATTAATAAACACTTCTACAGTTTTTGGTTTTTTTTTGGTTTTTTTTTTTTTGCAAAAGGATAGTTTCAAAAAATAGCAAGAAGCCCTTGAGAAGTAATTCCTCAGTCCTTCAAAATAAATTGCTTATGGTTTTAAATAACCTCTCTGGTTTTGTTCTCATGTTAGGCTAGCCATGATTACCTCATAATGGATTTATTCCCTCACAAAGGTAAGGGATACAGACATTTGTTCTAACTGGAGGGAGAAAGGAGTATTAAGAAAAAAAAGGAAATAAACAGGTAGATGTTTCCCAGCTTTGGATTTGGAATCATGAATCTGATTTATTCCCTGAATTGCTTCCTTGGAATTTTCTGTGGAGACTTGTTTAGAGGGCAAGGAGTATAGTTTCTGAAAAGGAAAAAAAAAGATTGTGAGAAATTAAAGGAAGCACAGAAGATTCTTCTGTTAAAAAAAGCTACTTATAAGAGATAGGAATAGAAAACTGCTAGTATATAACAACAGCAGTACTTGTAAAAATTACGTAACTGGTAAAGCAGATCCTCTGGTTCTCTCAGAATTAATTTCTTAGGCTTTATTATAATTCCATTATTTTTGTTGATTTCACACTTAAGTCTTAAATTTGTTAATTAGACAGTAATATTTTGGTTTCTTCTTTGAGTGCTTGTGATTTATTTTTATATGCAATCTGGTCATTTTTATTATGTAATTGGGAAACAAAAAATGGTCAAATTTAGTATAACATTTGGAGAACTACTTTATAGTCCGTAATTTTTCTTCTTAAGATCCAGTGAGTGATGTATTAATGGAAGGGTAAAGGCTGGCTTCCTAAAAGAGCAGTGTGCTGAAAAATCTTGTGCATGATGCACCCTGAGATGGTTCCAGGTTCAATGGTGCACACCTCATGCAGGGTATATTCTCATTGTATGGAATGACAAACCATTAGTTTGCTATTATTACAAAGTTTGCCGCAGAAGTGGCAGTTCAGGCTGCCTGCTTTTATTGTATCAGCTTTTCTTGTGAATGTTTTTGTCTACAGGCTGTTTTAGTGCAGCTTTCCCAAGTTGCATTACTTCTTCAGAAAGACTATAAATAAGTCGATGGTGTAGCAGATAAATGTTTGAATTTTAAATTGTTGTGAAATGGAGCACTAAACAGTACATCTGGGAACATACTAGACTCTGCTTTGGCATAATTTATTTATTCAGAACACATTTAATGTTTTGAAGATTGTAGAGAAGTAACTTGGCTCCTAGAAGTAGAGTATCAGTGGTGTCAGCCTATTTTCTCTTTGACAGTAATTATTTTGGCAGACAAATAAATTGACAGCACTCTACCAGGTTTTGCTGTGTATTATTACATGGGTTGGTCACGTGCGTTGTTGGGGCTTAGTCAATAATTTTTTGGGTTCTTCCTATGTAAAGGAACATTGCAGCTATCAATAAACAGATTTGATTTGCTCTTGCTACAATTTTATTTCTCTTGTCTATGGACCCATTATTGTTAATACCTGGTACAATCAAAGCATCTTGTCCTATGGATGTGATTTAATTCAGGCGTGGACGCATGATCAAATTATTGTGGATTCAGCCAGCCCTAGTTTATGATGTAATACTGCCAGTGAGAGGGGTGGATGTGCTATAAAGCTGAGTATAGTGCTTATGTGGGTCAGCAAAACCTGCTCAGACCCATGGAAGTATTGCTTGCATATGCTTTATCAGACTAAGGATTAAATAAACTTCCAAAGAATTGACTATTAAAACTGTTGTTGGCTTCAATGTAGCAAAGAAACAAACGCTTTCTGCAGCAACAGGTGCTTTAACAGAGCAGTTCTCTTGTTTGAATCCTTTCAGTGAAACAAAGAGTCCGTGTCATTCTGTATTTGCACATCTGTAATTCTGGGTTTTCACTGCCATAGTATACAACAACTTACAGTACTCAAAATTCAGAATAAAAACATGCTAAACTCCCTTATGGTGTTCACATTATCTTGTGCTTTTCTATGCAGGTAATTACATTTTAATCATTAAATGAAGTGCAACACTTCATACTGGCTAGAATGACTGCCATGCATTTTTAAGGGTTTCTCTAAGTGTCATTAAGCGATAATTTGAAAAAAATAAACAAACAACCAGCAGTTTACACAACTGGTTATTAATGAAGCCTGTTCTTAATTTGCTTAAAGGATCAACAAAAATTGTGGTACGAAATTTAGCAACAGATCATGACTGGGTTTTCTTACATAAAACATGCAAATGTTTTATATGTATATATATTTAAATGTGTCCATTCTAAATACATGCATTCATACCAAGAGTAAAACAGGACATCTTCTTGATACTAAAAAGTTAATACAGGGTTGATTACCAATATTTAGCTTTTCTGTAGCTTTTCTGTCCTGTGCTGAAACATTCTGACTTTTGGGCCCCCTGCTGTATATGTGCTAAAAGATGTCCAGTTTTCAGTGACAAAGTACAATAAAGATTTGCAACCTGATTTCCTATTCTTGGTTTTCCTGAATCTTTGCTGGC
Source organism: Drymodes brunneopygia (assembly GCA_013400955.1). Lineage (NCBI taxonomy): Eukaryota > Metazoa > Chordata > Aves > Passeriformes > Petroicidae > Drymodes > Drymodes brunneopygia. The sequence goes on along the minus strand of VZTZ01008985.1, from coordinate 1,376,461 downwards.
CTTAAACAGACCTGTGGCTGTTTTACCTCTAATCTTCCCATTTCAAAGATGGGCATGACAAAGCAGGGTTGGAGTTGCAGTGCCCAATCATTTCCCAAATATCAATGCAGGATTAAGGGCAAAGATGCCCGAGGTTTCATCCAAGTGATCATAAGAGGGAGGTTTAATTTTTTGTAAGGAACTAATTCCTCTGAAGACTGGAGAAATGCGGAGATATTTTACTGGTATTTTGTACCCATTCAAATAATTTCTGTATTATTTGCAGCTTGGCCAAACTAGAATGTTATCATAGAAGATGATATTTGAATTAATGACATGGAAACAGAGTGAAAATAGCAAATAATGAGTATTTTTGGTTTGGCAGGTGAGCAGAAAAGATAGGTAGGAAAAACATTGCAATTAGTGCCTTTATCCACAGTGCTCAGGTTTTTCGACCAAAATCTTGTCTCTGAAGTAAAATGCTAAGATCAGTTTTAGCATTTTTGTTTTCAAGTCAAATGCAGCTTTTAAACAAGTGTGAATGCTAGTTTGATGTAAATATAAGTAATTTGCTTTAAAAATTTAATTTGGTGAGATTGAGTATCATGGACAATATAATTGAAGCTAAAAGGAATGAGAGAGTGAATTCTGCAGGAGTTAACAGTGAATTCTGCAGGAGTATTGCTTGAAGAATTACTCAGTTTTTCTCGGATGAACTATCTGCTTCTTCAGGTCCTTCTTTAGGAATAATTTTTTTTAAAAAGGGCCTGGCGTGTATTTAAGTTCCATGCATTTTCATGTCTGTGTGAATGATCTGGTTTTACAGAAGTAGTTTACAGTGCATAATGTGTGTACATAAATATTTTTCACCTTGATTCATTTATGTCCTTCCGTTTTTTTCTGTTACAGTCATTAAATACCTGGGACAAAACTATGTATACCAGGTTGCTGCATCTGTTTTATCATCTCTCTGTTGCAGGCACTCATGCTGTTTTAATATGACTGTGCAGGAAGCACCCATAGCAAATAAATTTTCTCTTGAGATTTTTATGCTTTTATTAAATATCATTAGATGAGATTCCTGCATTCCTGCTCTGAGTGCACTGAAAATGCAGTGTCTGTGAATCTTTTATGCACCATGAGCCGAGGTGTTCCTACACTACTGAAACGTGTCAGGGTCCAGGATGTGCTGCTATCAGAGCAGTGGTGCTCTGCATGTAGAACTGATTTGGGAGGTTTAAGGCCTGGAGAATTCATCCAGCTCCTCCTGCATATTTGCTGTGCATGATGAATGGCCAAGACAGGAAGCAGCCTGTGTGCAATGAGTGACCAGCTGCTTGCTGTAACAGAGGAATGTGGCTCAATATGAAACTGAAGACTGTTTTAGTTTGATTTTTTTTTTTGTGAAATGTGCTGTCAACAGCAGGAAAAAACATCCTGATGAGTGATCAGGGAGGTGGTCTTTTTAAAAAAAAGAAAAAATGTGTATGTTAACAAAATAGGCCAAAGCTGTGAAATCCAGTTGCAGATTTCCTGTAGCAAACTGATTTCTTTCACATGGGGTTAGATCCAGATGAATCTTGCTTTGAGCTGTAAAGACAGCATAATTGATAAACAGTCATTTTAGGTTTTTACATTGTAGTCTAGTATGATTTGGCTGCTGCCACAAAAAAAACCCAAACAAAAACAAACAAAAAAACCCCAACCAAACTAAAAAACCAACACCAAGAAAAAAAAACCCGTTAAAAAAAAAAAAACAAAAACCACAACCCCCCACAAAAATTAACAAAAAAACAAAAACAAAACCCACCAAGAATTCTGCATAAAATCTGTGAGAAAGAATCATAGACTAATAATTTCTATTGTTCTTATTTCAAAGGCAAAATTCAATCATTGTCTGGTGCCTTATCTGAAGTATTTTGCAGTATTATTCTGTTATCTAAAGAGAAGCATTTTGAATATCCAGGATCAATGTTACTGTATTGGCTACAACAGCAGACAAATACACCCAGGGACTTCTCAAAAAAACCTGTGTCCTCATACCTTTTTTTTGCATGTTCTGTCATTCACTGATCTCTTAAATTCACACTGTTATTCCCTTTATCAATATATTTATGCATATATTTTGTGTTTGTTCTGATGGTACCACATTGATATATGCAGCTCTGTCCTGGAGATTGAGTTTATTCTCAAGAAGGATGAAAATTGACATCCTCAGGTTTTTCATACCTTCATCCTTACACTGCATAAACATCTACAGGTGTTCACTGGGATTTTAATAACTTATTATTAGCTAAGCAGATAATTTTTTGGCTTTTATAGCTCCCAACTCTATACCTGTAGTATAATGTCAGTGTACGTGTTCACGTGTTAGATTTTAGGGGAAATGTAATCTCCATATATGTTATACTTGCTTTTTTGAGATTGAAAGTTCAGCTATTTGTGTTTCACCTTCAGGATAAATTAAGAAAGATAACCTGTATGGCACATACTAGCTAGTAAAAGTACATCCCAGAAAAAAATGTCCTGTTCATTTACTGATGTATGTTAACTTACTCTCTGGCACAGTGCTATGAAAAGCTTTAAGGTGTTCATCCTAAATGAATGTTTTGTAGCTTTAGTTTATTCAATACCTTAGGCAGAGCAACTGGAAGTATCTGGGTTATTGATTCTTTTTGAGGTGTCATAATTTTAGTGAGAGTTGGGAAGGAAAAGATCTGTGTTTTGACTAGACTAATGCTTTGGTCTGTAAGTTCACCTGAATGTTATATATTTAGATGTGTTCCAGATAAGATTGCTTAAACAGCATTAATACAATTGCTGGTGCAGTTTTTATTTTCTGAGTTTAATCATGTACATGAAAATTCTGTTAGAATATA
>VZTZ01008985.1:1291103-1368603 GCA_013400955.1 Drymodes brunneopygia | reverse complement strand
TTTGGAATCAAAATCTAACCTTCAAACTGGAACAGGATGTTTAGGGTGCTTTGTAATCTCAGACATGTAAAAAAATCCTAGGATACCCAGTTAAAGTTTTAACATTGGAGATTTGAACTGAAAATTCCTACTTCTACACATTTTACAAAAAAGTGGGTTTATAACAAAAATGGCTAAGGAATAGAAGTGCCTTCTCCTTTTAAATGATCTGTTTTGTGTTCATGAGAACCACACTACACAGTCAGTTTGAAGCTGTTGAGTAAAGTTTTGTGGTTAGGGAACCACATGGCTAAGATTAGTTTTCTCAGTGGTTATACACAACACCTATGCTTTGCTTTTCATCCCATAGCTGGAGGTCTGTGGTGATCTCCAGTACACTTGTGATACTTTTAATGTATTTGACATATTTATCCAATAATGAAAAAGAAAGATTTGATACAGTAAAACATTGGGCTTGATCCAGTTTTCAGTGATGTTTGCATATATAATTAATATTATTACTGTTATTGTTGGTATGCAACCTTCAGAAGTTGTTACTGTAGCTGCTTTTTTGTAACTGATCAAAATTGTTTTGTTTCCTGTAAGAAACATAACAATAATTCTTTAAATATTACTTTCATAATATTGTTAGTGTAAATACATTGAAGTTTGTATACAGATAGAATTGCAAACGGTTCCTGATTCCTTCCAAACAAATGGCAAATACAGAAAGAAAAATATTGGTCATCTTGGTTGACAAGAATTTTCATTTTACAATGTATGGAAGTGTTTTTTAAAAAAAATCTGTCTGCTGCAAATGCAGGAGTCCATGAATTAACTGAAGGATCACTATTGACTCAGCTATAATTTTTGACAGTCATAGGGTGTTATGGTTACAGAAAAGTCCATCACTAGCATCTTGTAATGATGTGGGGCTATAAAGGATACTGTGCTTCTTTTCTGTAATCGGTTCTGATCAGCTACCTCACATCAGTGTTTGAAGTGTGTGGTTCCCTCGTGTTCAGGAGCAGCAGTGTGGTTATTACAGACTGCTTTGGGATTCTTAGGTCAGGCAGATTCATCCTTCATGCAGATGGGAAAATGTCTCTTTTGGATCCTATGCTTAGATTGCTGTTAAAATGGTTCCTCTGAATCATGGAACAGCTGGAGTTGTTAAACATTTCCTACCTGCTTTATGTCAAAGGTCGTCAAAAAGCCTGATTTTCATTATACAGTTTAGGGTAGGTTTTGTTTCTCCTGAGCCAACTCTCAAAAAGAATTCAGCTCCACTTATTAGTGCTTATTTTCAAGGTTTGTGACATAGTCAAAGAATTATAGTTAAAGCTTTAGGAGCCTAAATATTAACACTATGTCTACCTAAACCCCACAAATATCTAAATATAGGAAGCTACTGTTCTTGCACCATACTTTGCTAGAGAGGGGCTTAGTTGAGAAAGCAAATGTGGAATGTATTTGTCTGATAGCTCAGATGATGCAGAAGCAGGCGCTTTCACAGCCATCCTTCTGTTCTAAAGGTTTTGATTTTGCCCTTAGAAAAACTTGTGGATTTGTTTTTCTTGACTTCTTGACTTTTCTTGACTATTTTCTATGATTTAAAATTGCTTGTGCTGAAGAGGTAGGAGGTGTACTGGATTACAAAGTACAGTTTCAAAGATCAGCTTTTAGTAGAATCTCTTGTATGCAGTTGCTCAGGAATATAAGACAACTGAGAACACAAAATAAAAAGGTCAATTGAAACTTCACAAAAAATAACAAATTTCAAATAACCTGGTATCGGTTTTGTTGGATTTTTCTCTGTAGAAAAGAGATAAAACAATTTCTCCTCCTTTCTCCCAGTATTCTTCTTGTCCTATCCATACCTTCTCTTAGATTTCAATTTTAGTTTACTCATTCTCCAGGCCTGCTTTCAAAAAGCATCCCTTAGATTTCTCCTTCTAGGGAATTCTTTTTGGCTCTGTGTTCTTTAGATGTGCTGCTTTTCTTCTCTCTGTTTTAAACAGATTTTATTTTTAACTGCTTCTAAGAATAAAGTGTATTGAGCATTCAAATCCCAATATGTCATTCAAATTGTTGGTTATACTTCTAAAATTCTGTTGGTTCTTGGCAAAATTGAAATGCTCCTTCAGGTACTTTAAACTGAGAAGCCCTGACCCCTTTTTCCCTACATTCAAATGGCATCAAATGAATGTTACTATAATAAAAATAATATATGTATTTTATATATTATTTTATTGCAAGTACAGAAAAAAAAACCAAACTAGGAAACATGCTGTCCTGAATTAATGTGATGCTGGGAAGCTGGTCTGAATTGATTTTTTAAATATTTTGTGAAGGATGTTCAGCTAATTTTAATAGTCATGAGTAATGTGAAAGGAAATGGCTGTGCAGGAACAAGACTTGTGCTAAGAGAATGTCCCCCAGACTGATTCCATTTAGTTAGTTTTAGCCTTCTGCTTGCCTACTTATTGCTCAGAATGTGATGCTCAACTAGAATCCCTGTAAAAACTGTTTTCCTGCTCAGTGCTAAATAAAACGAAATAAATCTCCAGTCCTACAAACCTGCATATATTTAGCATGACTTCTAACGTTCACAGTCACAAATTTTCTGTTGAGCAAGACTTACTCTGTGATACCCAGAACTGATAGTCTCACATGGATTGTGTTAGTCTTTATCTCCCGTATGTCCACATTTGACTCCAAATATTTTTTCCATGCAGAAGATATATCTGGATAGCATTTGAAGAAATTCTGCTCACATTTGAGGATGCACTATGTATGCATTATGCAAACTGGTCCTGAAGTGCTTGAGGTGTGTCTCTGAGGTGGCTTGGTCAGCTGTGAGTTTGCACAGCAAATCAATGCTCAGTTGCATTGATTTCACTGCATCCTTGTGTCATTCAGTGGGCTCAGTGCTTGTAAGTCCAAGGACAAAACGAGGTACAGTTCTACCAAAGCTACCAAATGTTTTGGTTATAAACCAAATCTTCCAAGCTGTGCCACCTGTAACAAAGCTGTAGCTGTATCACTACAGAGGCAATGGTGACAGCAGTGGTGTTGTCACCATTTTGAGATCTGCCAAAGGTTATTCTGTTCCTTTCTCTCCTCGCCTTGTGGAGTATCTGTAAATTCACTTTAAGTTCAGAACATTGGGGTAGGACTGAAGTAGGGAATGTGGGATTAAGCACTAACAGACTCGTGGTAAAGAGAAGAGAGATACAAAAAGTAGCAGGCAATTGATGAATCAGTTGGAGCACATGGAAGAAAATGGGAGAGCAAAACTTCGGGAGGCTGCAATGGGATTGTAAGAGATGTATTGTTGTAGTTCAGTTTAAAGAGGTAAGATTTGCCCTGGTTAATGGAAAGAGCCAGATGGATGAGTTATTTCTTTTTGAAGACTTTGGTCTGGGAAACTGAAGGATCTCCCCAGGAAAATCGTTCTCTGGCAGTAACACCACCAGAAAGTGAGGCCTGAACAAATTTTATTTGAGTATCTGAGTTCTGTATTTTGAGTTCAATCCTCTTTCTTGTTATCTGTAACTAGTATGCAACATTTTTCTTTGTGTGGTGCTTAATATAACTTAAATTTTTGTTCATTTATTTAAACATCTTTAAAATAACAGTAGTTTTTAACCAGTACCCAAAGGATTTTCTTTAATCCGTCATTGTCTAATATTGTTGTCACTTCTATATGCAAAGTGTTTAATTTTTTTCTCATTCCCCAAACCTTTTGCCTTAGTTGACTTTGAACTGTCACTTGGATAATATATATAATTTATGAAAACAGGACAGTTTTCTGATAGCATCTTCTCCGAAATAAGATCATTGTGGCTGTCCTGGATTTGTGCTGTGGGGGTTTTTAATTTGTTTGGTTTTTTGGTTTTTTTCTTTTTTTTACTCTAGTAATCCATTAAATATAACAGACTTGCTGAAAAACAGTTTTTCAAGACATTTTAGGACTGAAATTATCCATTTCCTAGGATGAGGAATGTAGCATTTTTAAAGACTGTATCTGCTGGCTTCCATGGATATGATTAAGAGCATACTGCTTAGACCTAACTGTTGCAAACAAAATAATAAATGCCTTTTTAATGAAGCCAAAAAAATGCAATTTAAGCATTTTCTTCCTCATGTTGGCTGCACTAGGGACAGTCATGCAGAAACCTATTTAAAAAAAGAAATAGCTGTATCTCTGAGGGAATCAGCATTGGTTCTCGGGGAAATATATATTTTCCTGTGATCCATGCTGACAATTTCTGAAAGTCAAGTAAAATGGAAGTGTGAGGGGTTTGACTTTGTTTATCCAGCAATATAAGAAGGCCTCATGGTACAAAGCATTGCTGTGTCATTGGCAGAACAGCAGAGCCTGCAGTAAGTCCTTTGTCTGAGAAGGGAAATAAGTCCAGAGTGGTGCCAATTCTACAGGTAATATTCTGTGCACCACTGCCAGAGTCACTTCACTGGCCCCGTAAAGGCATATTGGACATTGGAGATTAAAAACTCCTCAATGCAGAGATTATCTTAGTTTTTTTACAGAACCTCACTCTGACTTTCACCTTCTGGTAATGCCAGAGGGTAGCAATCATGGTGGCAAAATAAATGTTTTGGAAATTAAGTATTTTTTTTTCTGGTTTACTCTCTGCATTTTATTTAATGCAGAGAATTAGACCTAGTCTAAAAATAACAGTGTTCTACTAAAGCTTTGCATAATGCTTAATACAGAAGTTTAAACCTACAAGCCCCCTTATGCCTTAGAGATTTATCTAAAGTTCTTTGTTTTCCACACTCATGGGCAGAAGTGCAGGAGATTGACATATGCCTCGTTGTGAGAATTGGTGTCAGGATTAAGATAAAGATACATAAAAAATTACAACTTTCAGACCTGTCCCAAGTCTCGTAAAGCTGCATTTGAATTTTCAAATATAGAATTTGATTGATTCTGTTCCAAACACTCTTTACCCAAAACCTCTGAGATGTAACTTTGAGCAAAGGAGAGGAGGGCTCTTCTGTTAAAGCGGGGAATGTTTAGAGGACCCATCCTTTTGCAAGAGGAAAAGCAATATATTTTGTAGTGATGGTTTGGGATGTCCCAAATTTTCTTCATTTTAATGTCTTTATTAAAATTTAATAAAATATGATTGAAGTTTAAGGAATGACAAAATGTAAGGAAAAAGTCAGGAGAAAATCAAATCCTCACTGAAAAAAAGTCAGCCAAGTTTAATTAGATTACTGTTGTGTTTCAATGTACTTCTGTTCCTCACCCTGGTACCTGTTGTAAACAATCTGTGATGCTCTAAAGGTTTGAGGCTTTCTAAAGCTGCCATAAAAGAGCTCTTTTGCTGCATCTTCAATGCTTTTTAATCAGTGAGTGTCATCAAATGAACACTGAAAAAATCTCTGAAAAATATTAGCATGATTTCTGTAAAGTTAACTAGATAACTAAGTGACCCAACTAGCTAACCCTAACAAAGGGTTGTGACTAAAATCTTTGCCAAATTTTAGGTATGTATAGGTTTGGTGGTGACTATGGCATGTGTTCCCTGACTCCTGGTGCAGTTATAGGTGATACCAACATTTCAACATTTATTAAAATGTGTATGGGCAGGTTTATTAAATAATTCAAATCTAAAAGAAGTCTGGAATCATGGGTATCCCATTTTTTATGGAAGGCTGAGTCCCTGCTGTCTGTTTTAGAAGTTAATTGCTCTGTGCATCATTTGTATTAGTTTAAAACCAAAATTTTTCATTGCTTGTATCGGGTTCTATGGGAAGTTAAGTCCTGACCCAGTGAAGTGCTGAAAGGAGTTAAGTATTGGAGAACAACCTGTTGTATCATGAATGTGCTAACTGGGACTAAACTGATGTATTCAGAACTATATCAGGAACAGTGACTGCTCTGCCAGCAAATGTTCACATCTCTGCTTTGTTTTTCAAAATTACTTTCACTGGCATGTCACTACTGTATTTAGCTATACTGTGTAAGTATGCATTGAAACAATCTATTCTGGATCCCTCCAGAGTGGCTCTTTATGCAAATTGGTGGTTTTTTGTTTGATGGAAGAAACAGTTTTTGGAGAGCAGAATAGAAGTGCCTAAATGAACAGAACAGAAATGGAGCTTTTTTTCAAAGTGGAATGTTCTGACATGAACAGGCCATTTTAAGCAGCTCTATTTCTAACTAGAAATGGGAAAATGTTGGAATAACTGAAAAATGTAGAGCAAAATACCTCAAAATGATAAAAATTTCCCTATTCTTGTTGGCTGTTCATTAATGCTATAGTTTCTATGCAACTACCTCACCTGAGGAAAATTCTTGTGCTGTAATAATATTTAAAGCTCAGTGAAGATGCGTGTTTTCAACTAGGATAAACTATTTGCTATAATTTTCTAACTTTCTCAAACTTCTTTCTTCTAATTAGCTTTTTGCTGTGGTTTTGGTTTTTTTTGGCCCCTTTTTTATTTTTAGGGTTACTGTTGACCTACTGCTCTGAAAACATTCTGTACTTCTTAAGAAAACTCGTGCTTGAATTCTAATGCAAATTTGGTGCTGTCAGCTCTCTGCAGCTGTTCTAATTCTGATATCCTCTATCTGCCTAAAAAAAAAAAATCACAATTTCTGCAGTTGTGCTGCCTTGTCAGGTATACTACTCCTTTTTGTTTCACATGAATTTTTAATCTTGCTTCTCTTCTCCACACAATCTTCAGCTTGCTGATCTGGCTTCTCACTTTTTCTGTTACTGTTCTGCTCTCAGATATTTATTTTGGATATGAAAAATATATGTTTTCTGGAAAGATGTGATGCTTAATGGCTCTGTTGCAAGCTGACTCCTGGGAAATGTCTGGCAAACTTTCTCCTAGACATCTGTGGGTTCTGAGTCCTCTCCTGAGTGACTCAGGAGAGTGGAATTGAAGGATAGCAGATTAATAAATCTTGTGTTGCCAAGACAAGCAGAGAAGATGATGTGTTAATGTGTAAGGAACCATTTCAACATTCAAGGAAACTAAAAACACAAATAAAATGCTGTTTTGTTAAGACTGCAATGGAGATGTCTTTGTAAAGATATTTGTCAGCTACTGACTCAGTTACTGAAGTTCAGGGGGATTTGTTTTCATGAACACAGATACAATTTTGAGAAAGGAGTCACTGGCACAGAATTTAAAGAAAAGAGCTATAGCTTTTAGTGTGAAGAGAGACACTAAATTCTGTGTATTTTGGAGGTTGAAGATATGTGTACTTTGTCTGGAGAGGCTGTATGAAGTAAATGTGGAAGTGGGGAGGATATATTTCTCTATGCATCCATCTTTCCCTTTTGAAAAGGTCATGCCTTGACATTATGCCTCTTCTGCAATTTATATGCATAAAATGATAGCACGCTTTGAAATACTACTTTGCTAAAGAACACTCTGTACTTTGAGTTATTACATGGCAATTTATAATGTATTTTTTTATTCATAAACATGTTTACAGGCAAGTGACAACAGTGGGGGAATGCTTTTTAATAGAAATTTTCTTGATTCTCTAAGTATTATGTGAGAAAAGGACACCCTAGGAAAGTGTAGGGAAAAATTAGGATTGCAAGTATGGAAAAGTATTTCTTTTTACAGCTGTTACGAGTAGTTCTGTGATCTGTGAAAGGCCCCTGTTAGTCCTTTGGTTATCAAAGCAGCTGTGTATCTTTGATCTCTGCTATATAATGGTCTTTTAGGTACAGATGAATGCAAGTCACTGCTGTATACAACAGTGAGCCTATTGGGAATTATTTGGAGGCTCAGGAAGATTGGAAACGGTGGCTCCTGATTTTTATGTTTTGTGCAGCATTGCACCATGCTGACAAGAATCAGTTGGATTCCCACATTTAAAGTCGTTTCCATCATCTGGAGCAATAAATAGGACATGGATGCACGTTGGTTTATATTAAAAATAGATTATTTTTTTTCTAAAAGCTGCCTACTAAAAGTTTAATGTATTTGAATCAACTCTAGCTTAATATTTAAAATGCATCTATTTAAAATATAATGTGGGGAGGAGCAATCAATACTGATGAGGAAAAGAAACAAGTCCTGCAAGCAGACAACTGAAATATTGCACCTTGACAACTTAGAAGCCTTATTGACCACAAGCACGCAAGGGCTTGCTAAGTTGAGATTTAACACTCCAGCTCCAAGAGTCTGTGGTACTCGAGATTTATGCCAGCCTCAGTGACCCAACCAGCCAGGCTATCTTTAATCCTTCTCCACCCTCAGCACTATGAACATGGCTGCTGACTCTTGAATTCATTGGTGGTATTTACAGCTGTGGCCTGAACTGCTGCTGTGTTCTGTAAATGTTCTGCTTGTGGACAAAGAGCTATCTGCAAGCATCTTTATTTGTGCTGTCAGTTTTATGGTTTAGGTTTCCTGAATTAAAGTTATGGCTTGGCCTTCAAAGCTTTTACTAATGATTACAGTTAATTTATCTCACTTTCCCTCCAAATCCTTCACTAATTTAGCTTTTCCTAAAAGGCTGTTTCTTTCTACCAATAATATCCACTTATGTCCTCTACTAGCTTTATCCAGTCCTGGAATTGTACTTTATCAGACTTTTGCAACCATCACAACATTGAATGTGTCAAAAGTGAAAGGGTATGATAGAATTCATGATCTAATGATCTTGGGAACTATAAGTTCCAGCCTGCCAGTTTTCTCTCCAGGGTTCTTGGGGCACAACACAAATGAAATAATAAATAGCAGATTTCTGTATACAATACAGTGAGTGCTTTTAGAAATCTACCTATTTATTAACAAATAAATAAGCAATATGTATTTCAGAGAGAAACTGAGAAAGGGCCTGAAGCAAAACTTTGAATACAAACCAAAAAAAAACTTTTTGGGGAGTGAAGCATGGATTTTTTTGCATGCTAAAGTTCTATTGTAATTGATGTTTATCATGTTTTAATTTTCTTGATTTCTTTTTAATTTCAGTGAACTATAGAGATGCTAATTCAGAAGAACAATTTGGCTTCTGTTTAAGACACTGGAGTTTTACTGTTGTAGATTTATCCTAGGCTTTGCTAGCTTTTAGTCAAACCTAATCAAGGAGTTCAGCATCCTAACAAAACTACAAGCCTTTGAGAGAGGCAAAGTGATTTTTTGGGATTATTTGTTTGGTTTTTGCTTTTTTGGGTTTTTTGGAGGGAGGCGTTTCTTAAGTAGCAAACTTATTAAATTATTTGATCAGGTTACAGTTGTACTCCATAGATTTCACTCATTCAGTCACTCACACTCATCACCTATTCCATCAAAATATCTGAATGCTCTGGCCTGGGATTTTGGTGCTCAGCACAAAGCCAAGGGAATGCTGGGTGTGAAGCACTCACTGCATCTCTTGGGCTCCCTTTGCTGACAGTGACAAACCAGTCCTTGGTCTGCTGCTTTGTCCTCATGATTACAAGTCAGCAGTTGTTATGGTGGCTGCTTTGCTTCAGATTTTTGCTTACTTCAGGCTCTGTAGCTCTTAAGCAAGGAGCAGCAACCGCTGCCTGTTTTCTGTTGGGAAGGTATGTGTGCCATATGTCTCTCCGTGTTCCACTAGCAGGAAAATGAGCTGCTGTGATAGACTGCAAGCCTGCTGCCATCCTCCTGCTGTCAGATTGATGTCTTCTGTGGAGGGGGTGTCTGTGCTGTGCTCCTGTCAGAGCACTTGCCTCAACAGAAACAGCTTTTTCTCAGTTTTGCATCTGGGAACGATGTTTTGGGAATGGTTTCCTTGAAACAGAGTCCTTTGTTAACCAGAAAGGCCCTTCATTTAACCCTGATAGTTCTGCTGCTGCTTTCTCACATACATATTTTCATTTGTTATTCACTCATAGCAGTCTTAGTCCTATTACAAATAATTAAATTTATATATAATACGTGAAATCCAAACTTTCAGTCCTGAAATCTTCAAGTCAGCTATTTCTGTTCATGAAGGTGGTGTCCAGAGGTGTCATGGAAATGCTGGAAGTTGACTTAAATTCTGTAAAGTTATGTTTGGGTTTTTTTTGTTTTGTTTTTTTTTGCCTTCTCTGGTGTGCTTACATAGGTTTTGTTGCTTAGATCCTAGTTCTGACACATTTGTGTGTCAGCTTGTTATGTTCTTTGTGGATGCAATTTGCTTGAAATGAAGAAACTCAGTGTACCTTCACCCTCCTGCTCTGGAGGGTCTGACTCAATGGGCTTTGCAGGAGAAGCTGGCTGATCACAGAGCAGTGACAGTCACTTCTTACAAAGCACAGCCAGGAGCCCTGATGGTGTGCTCAGAATGTGGGAGGGAGGGTTTGGTTCTTTGGGAAAATAAACCTTCTATTCCACCTTCTTGGGTGAGTACAGTCAGCACCAGCTTATTCTCTGTAGAGAATTCTCTGCCTGTTTGCCTTGCTGAAGTCATGATGATGTGGGAAATTCAGATTTGTTCTGATAATAGAAAAGTGCTCTGATATTTAGGTAATGCTATGTTAATATAATAGTGCTAGGAAAAGTGTGACTAATGGCCAAGACCATGAGGACAGAGGTTTCTGGACTGCTCCTGTCTTTTGCCTAGTGAAGGTCATGTAAGTATTGAGCTTTAGTGCTCACACCCCTGTGTTCCTCTCCTGACTGGCTGTAAGTAATTGCATACAGAGACCATTTATCAAAACAATGTTGCAATGCAATACTAGTATTTAATATAAAAAGTGACCAGTATTAAAAAAAATTATCTCCCCATGCTTAGTTGAAATAAATATATAAACATTGCTTCTGCCCACATTACCTAGCTGTCGTTGAAAATCCTCTCCACATTTCTCTAGTATTAGTGAGGGAAAACTATTTACTGCCATTCTTGTGGCCCACACCTTTTTCTTAGGCACAACATAGAGATGTCAGGTATTTCTTTCTGTGCAATAAAATTTCTATTCATGTCAGCACTACAAGATAGTTCTGCCTTGCACTCCTCCTGTTCCAAGAATTTTGGACACTTGAACAGCTGATATAATTTGTTAAGTTCTATCTGAAATAAAAAGCATCTTTAAGATTTGCACATACCCTCTAATTGAGTCAATATGGAAATCAGTGGTTTAAATTGCTAATTTAGGTAAGAATGCAGATAAAGCTTGGTCTACCTTCTACCATCAGGCTGAATGAGGTTAAATACTAAGACGCTTTTCTTTTTCCCTTGGGGTTTTGTTTTTGAAAACATTAAGAAGCTAAGTTTTAAACACATTTTTTGAAACAAAATCACATTTTGCTTTACTCAAAGTAAACATCTCTGCATATGTATTTTTAATGTTAATTTCTTTTCCACAGACAACACTAAGCTAAATTTGAAAATAGTTTCAGCTGGAGTGAGATCACTATGGATGAGTGCAACAACACCTTCAGTCATGTTAAATGAGTGCTTTAACTTCTTTTATTCTTGGATTACTTTTGTTTGTGCTGCTGTGAACTAGAACACAAATATTAATAATGCATGCCCATGCTTGCCCCTGGTTATTTATGCATTTTTACTATGGAAGAGTAAGTGTGCCAAGCAAAATCACTGGATTTCTGCCAAGTATATGGCCCAACCAAGAATTACAAAGCTGGGAGTAAATGGGGCCTTAAATTAAATGCAGGCAAAGTGATGAGTGGGCTTAGTAAAACACAATAGTGGGACAGTATAAGAAATGTTCCTCACTTCAGACTTACATAGGCAGTACTAGGAAGTACTGTGGTGTCAACAACATACAGGAAACCCACATTTCAATGAGAACATTTCCAAATAATAAGTGTACTTGGAAGCTAAAATATCAACATTTTGTATATACTTTTACAAATCTTTACATATCTTGAAACCATATGATCTCTCTCTGCTTTCAATTCCAATTTTGTAATGGTCCCTGCTAACAGGTTTTTCAGTTCTCCTTTATTCACTGTAGGTAATGCAGGTTCATTTGAAGTTTGAAATAGCTGCAGTTTGTGTTTAGTCCTCTTAAGAAAAAGCATTCAGAGACTGTAACTTAAAACCCTCCAAAAAAAAACCCCAAGTGAAATAAACTTCACAAACTGGTTTGTTCTGCTCCTTTCTGACCACTAATTCTGGAGTCAAGGAGAGAGGATCAGCTACGACATTTGTAAATGATCACCATTTCAACGTTTATATTTTCTGTAGTCTGAAGTGTAGAAATCTTGTATGTCAGTCACATCGAGATTGTGCCAATTGAAATTGGTCTGACTTTTTTCTGTTATGTAGTGTTTTATTTAATGGGAGCAAGAGCATCAGCCTTCTGACTGGTATTGATAGACAAGAGGGTCATTTTTCTGAAAGAACAATGTATTTTTTACAACTTTATCTTTGTTGAAAGGTGTTCCAGGGTGAAAGAATGCTATAGAGAAGAATAAAGTACATTTGTGGATGATAGGTTCCCTATAATGAAATAATGACACTGAATTTCTGTTTCAGTCTTGATCCAGGAGAGGTTTTTGAACTAATTTTTCTTTTTTCCTTATACTGATTTTCTCTTTTTCACCCTTTTAAATAAATATTGAGGAAAGTTTTCAGGCAGTAAAGAATTTCTTTCTCTCTGAGTCTTTTTGCCTGGTTTTGGTAGATTTTTTTTAAGCTGTAAGAATTTGTTACAGGCCTTTACTTTTAAAGGTTGAATACTCAAATACATACGAAGCAAACTGAGGGTTCGTCAGACTTCCCAAGATCAAACTACCTTTTTTTTTTTTTTCAAATATTAGATTATAATTAATTCTTGCAAATGTCACAAGAACAACTGACAGAATGATAGCAGATTCCCATAGAATTCATGTCAACATTTTAGAGTATTGTCTTTGTATTTCCTGTTTATATTAATATTTTTGAATGGACAAAGCAGCAGAAGCAGGTATTCTTCTGAAAGTATCACCCTGTATTCTATATATGCTCCTGCTGTATATGCAGAAAATACTTCACATTTTTCATTGAAACCTTTTGATTCTAAATATTTTAAAGTTAGAGTGACATTGACATATCACTGAAGTTGTGCTAGAGATAATTCCTGCAGTGGTTTTTTGGTCACTTCTTGGCTGCACCACTGCACCTGAAATTCATATCAGATGCCTTTAATGTCATGTAACTTAGGGGAAGAATGAAGTAACTCGTGTGTGATACATCTGAGTACTGTATTTTTTAATAAAAGAACTTCAGCTAGAACTACCAGAATGAAAGTTTTTTTGAGGCATTTAATCAAAGTGCCCGTTAAAGTATCACCAAACTTGAAATATGGTAATTTTGCTCTGCCTAACACATAAAAGCAATTTTTGTGTTTACAGCAGATCAACTTGAAGTACAGAGTCTGATTTTAAAAACAGTCTGTAAATTGCAAAACCGAGCAAAAAATGAAAAATGAATTAAGTAATTTTACATGGAAACCACTATTTAGGAAAGAGTAGGAGTGATGAGGGCATACAGATCAGTAGATTTTTTTTTTAAAGTTGCCTGTATGGACTTTAAAATGCTGTATTGTAGTGAGGGCCATTTACAGAGAAAAATGTTTAAAAAAAATAGAAATTCTCAAGTGTGGAGTCTTCAGAACATGGGTACAATGGCATGTGACTTTTTTCTTTGATATCAATATATTTGATATCGTACTTAGGACGAAAGAAAAAGGAAGAAAAGGAAAATTGAAATTATGATTTCGAGTGAAATTACAAGACTTGTTTTGAAAAATACATAAATGCACAATACGTGTAGGTGTGCACTCAGTGATGTGTATTTTCTGACTGAAATAAAGACTATAACTCATACTATCCTTCAGTAAGAGCAGAAGTCATTTTAGTACCTTTTTTTTTTTCACTTTTTAGGAGAAAATTA
The DNA here is from genome assembly GCA_013400955.1 of Drymodes brunneopygia. Lineage (NCBI taxonomy): Eukaryota > Metazoa > Chordata > Aves > Passeriformes > Petroicidae > Drymodes > Drymodes brunneopygia. The sequence goes on along the minus strand of VZTZ01008985.1, from coordinate 1,354,772 downwards.
CTCTTCCTATGATATTCCAGGCTTCCTGATTTGAGGAATATGAGCATTCTTAATAAAGTATATTTCATTTTTCTTATTTCTCTATGCATTTAACTTGTTATAATTACTTCACAAAATCCTAAATGACCTGTGAAAACAATACAAGTCCTTTGCTTACAGAAGTAGGAAAAGGAATGAAGATCTCTTTGAGCTTTGCCTTCTTCCACAGTTCTGTAAATTCATATAGTGAAATCATGATCTTCTGAAATGTTCTTTCCAATCTGTACAGTACTCTTCATGAAAAGTGAGCTTAGAGATAGCAAAATCTACTCATTCAATGCTTTGTTACTCACTGTAAACCACAAGAAAATAAGAAAGTATTTCAATTCATACTTTACAGACGTTACTTTTTTTAAAAAAACTTTCTATCATAATCTAGTACTGGTTTATAGAGGAATTTCTATATCTCAAGGCACAGAATTTAATCTCTTTTGCTTTCAGCTTATTGTCATTATTCAAGATAGAGGATGGAGAAGATTGCCTTTAAAGACGGCACAGGATTGATTCGCAAACACGAAATGTATGCAGCTACTCGTGCTTTGTGTGTAATAACAGATGGATACCTTAATTATTAATTTCCTGATTAAGTAGCTTGGCATATAAAGCAGCTATCACTCCAGAACAGTTAGATTTAAAATGTATAGAAAAGATTGCATTTGTGGACTTACATAGTTCCATAACTGTTAGAGTGAAATCTCAGGCTGGTTTATGCAACTTTTAAGATGGAGTTGTAGTATGAAGAATACCCAACTTCTGCACTGAGATTTATTTGACAGGAATAACTGTTGCACTACATTGGACTATCTCGAAGTGAAACATTTTAGCCTTACTGTGGTAAAAAAAATCTAAAGGAAAAAACGGCACATTCGTTAATCATAAGGGAATAAGTGTATATTCTGTTTCATTGTATTTGGTGTATTGAATGACAAGTTCAGTAGCATTAAATATGCAGTGGAATAGAAATGAAGATCATATCTGAATCTTTTTAATAACATTTGCACCTATAACTAATGAAGAAGAAATGTAATACTAAAATGCAAATAGAAATTCTAATTAAAAGTAGATTTGTGACAGTGAAAATTTACTCTCCTCACAAGGTAACTCTAGATTTAACATAAGAAGAGAGGGGATTCTCTCATATCCTGATTCTAAAATTTGCAGGAATTAAAGTTGCATGTAGCATAAAGAGTTTCCTTAGTTGGAGAGGAGAAGAGAAAATCTTTATCCGTAGACAGTGAAATAATAAATTTTATGTGAATTTTTTCCTTTTCTAACTTCTCAGTTTTGACAATAATTTATTCTAAAAGTGGCCCAGCTGCAATTTCACTGTATGTCTATGTAGAAGAGAAGGAAAGATGTAGCTTTATCTAATAAATGGACTTGATTCTTTATTTCAGTGAAAGCAAGTAGACATCTCATGTTTTAAAGATGCTGCTCTTCATTGATCATAAATTTGTGAAGAGTACATTTGCAAACGTGTCCTGAAGGATTAACAGAGTTCAGGTTCTTACAGAGAATCAGGAATAGCAGTTCTTTTCCATGAGTGACATTTTTGTCAATAGTGCCTTCACCAGGTGGCCACGTGGCAGCTCTTAGATATGCTAATGATAATGGTAGCTGAAGGTGTAAGATGGATGTTCTATTCACAAAGGTAGAGTTTATTCTCATTTTTAGACTTCATTCCCTGGAATTGTCTCACAGATAGAAATATCTGTGTTGTTATGGGTCCATCCAATGCTGCAAATTGGATGCACAAAGGAATAGGAAGGATTATGCCATGAAACATCTTGTATGCTGTGCATAAAGTCTAATATTTGGCACATAAACCCTTCCTATGTCACTAATTACTTTCAGTAAAAGTAAGTTTTTGGGAATGGAAAGGGTAGATCTCAAGGGTCTACCAACTTCCAAAGTTGCCCTTGTTTACCTTTTAAATCCAATCTGTATAGAAGATGCTCAAATGAGTGAATACATTACATTTTTAAAAAACTATTTAATGTGTTGAAAGTCAATAAGAATCTCACTTTAGGAACTGTAAATATAGAATTTCCTAACTCAGAGGTATTTTCCCTGCTCTCCAGGTTTTGGAGAGATCCTGTTCCTTATAATACCTGCAGGAGGAAAGAGGGGGAGGAACTTGAGGCATTGTGAGGAAGAAGAAGGCATGGGGAAGCAATTCAGCATTGTTGCTTTGCTTTGTGGTATTGGCTTTTCCTTCCTGAATCCTTGCTACAGGAATAATACGTTATGGGCATTGCTGCTACAAGCTGTTGATCTTTTAGCTGTGACATGTAATCAGGCCTGTGGAACATTCATTCCCTTACTAGTTTAGCAGTCTGCCAAATTTGAAATGATTAATGCTTTGTAACTGGCTAGATAAGGACTAAAGACAAAGGAATTCCCCACTTCCAGGGTTTTCTCTGATGAATTTATAAAGCTTTTTCTGAGATAAATGATAGAGCTATAAGAAAAAAAAATACCCAAACATAAAGATAGACCAAACTAGAAATGGAGGGGTTTTAAAATTTGTGAATTTAATACTTAGTTTTTATATAAAGAATAAATTGTAGGTGTTTAGACTATGTATTAGTGACATATAAATTGCAAGGAAAACATTTTGAATAGTTCAAATGAACAATAAATTTACAATTCAATGCAGCACCCCTTTCATATGAACACCAGACCTCCTGACACTGATTATGCCTTCTCATATTTAGATCATGATCACACAGTTTGTTTTATGCAAACTCTGCTATTTCTGTATGAATGGTAGTGAAATAAATAATGTTCAGTATTTATGATTATTAGAAAATTGTGTGTGCAATGGTACAACAAATTTATTTAAAATACATGTCGCTTTAGGGGTAAGTCTGAAATTATGTTCTTTGTAGAAAATCTTGAAGTTGGTACTGGTACTGTGCCATATGACCTAAAGTGGTGAATGCTTGGCTAAGGGACTGATTCTCTTCAAAATTATCTTCTCTCCAGCAAGAATTGAGGCAGTTTATTTTTGCTACTTGTTCTGCAGGTTGCTGTACACCAAAGATGATAATAGCAAAACATTGGTTCTGGTTATAAAGCACACAATCATATGTGTATCTGGTTTTTAATAGGAGCTGGACAGAGCTACATCATTCCAAATGGATGAAAAGGAGTGATCTCTCAAGACTCGGTAGATGTTCCCTAAAAATCAATTGTTTTCTTATCCACTGTGTTGGTTTATTGAGGATGGAACTGCTCCAACTCTATTTGTTTATTGCTGGTTTATTTTCTCTCTCTAGCCATTTGTTCTAATGGATTGCAGTTGCTTTTTCAGCACAGACGAGAAACATTAGCAGCAGAATTTTGTTCTTGTTCTGTATGATGTTTATATTTTGTAATTCCACAGATGTATTTAGAGTAGTGAAAAAGCAAGTCCACAAATCCAGTTTTTGCTACGGACTGGAAAACTGCCTGTCCCATTTTAGTTCCTTGCTCAGCACTTTCTTTCACAGGGGTATGATACTATAAAATGAAATGTTTCTATGTCTGTTAGTGCTTGTAAAATGGATTTCGATTTAAATGTGAAAGAGGTTCCTGGGTATAGTTTGCCACCTGTGAAAAACATAAACAAACTAAAACCAAACAAAAAAATCCAAACCCTGCAACTTTTCTTAAGGACGCAGTCTATCCATTTGTTTTTTCGGATGCAGAGCCTTGCAGGTATATTTTAGCATCAAGTAGTTTTCACAGTTTCCTGTTTTTATTGTGTCGAGTCACATGCAGGAATCTGGAAGACTTCAGAAAGTCATAATTGAAGGAGGTTGGGTTTTCAAAGAGGGTTCCTGTTCAATTTTTTAGAAATCAGGACAGCTTTCACACTTACACTGGTTGATTTACATTGCCGATGTGAGAATCCAGTACTAGCAGGAGTGAATCCTTGGCAAGAAAATTTGGTTGCTGGCTGGGAGACTGAGGTTTAGCAGAGGATGGGCAGAGCTTCTGTGGATATATGCCCAGAAATTGTTATCAATAAAAGTTGTAACCTGATATATCATTCTTGTACCTCCCATTAGAATCAATTACATTATTTACATTATTTCTGTAATGCACCACTTGATCTTAACTGGGGTTGGCCCTGACACTGCTCTAAAAATGGAGATGCTTCCATTGATTTCCAGAGTGCAAAACCAAAGCTGCCTTCAACACATCACACTCAAAGATCATCTCAATAATTAAGCAGGGGGAGCATTTCCTCCTTTTAGGTAAATAAGTAAAGTGCTCATGTTATAGGAGAATTATGGTCATGAGGAATCTGGAACCTGCCTATGTGAATGCTGTTCTTGAGATTTCCATATCTAAGTGGTTTGCAAGGCTCATTGAAGCTCTTGTGTGCCTTTGCAGAAGGTTGGATGGAGCCCGTTTCCTACACCTGTGGCTTCATAACACTAGGTTCTCTATGGCTTCTTCTCTCCTGATGCCTACAGTGTAACATATGCAAGGATAATTCCAGGTTGAAAAATGCTATGAAACCCTTGGATGGCTGAAGCCACGTATCTTATGAAGCAGTGAATTATCTTGTTACTGGCAGAAAAATGCAGAAAAAGGGCTTGAGCAGGCAACAGTGATTTATTCAGCTATCACTGAGCAAGTGCATTGACTTCTGTAGCTCTGTTGACCCCTTTATACCCATGTGAAAATAAAGCAGAATCTTGACACTCACAGTCTTGAATATTATCTCTATTCTGTAATCTACTATTAATTGAAACTGTCACAGTTTTCAAGGAATGCTGATAATCTAACGTGGCTTCCTGTATATAAAAGGTCATTGGGTTTTGCCAAACTAATTTTTCTCAAATACCATAGCCATTGTACTGGTTTCACTGTCCCACATTTTAGATATATTTATATGTATAGTAATATAGAATCTACCAAGTTTCAGGAAACGTTTTTAGTAGTGAAATGGTCTCCCTTTTGTAAATATGTCTTCACACCTGGTTTGATCTCTTTTCATTTTATTTTCCTTTGTGTTTGGGCCCTTTGTTACCTACCTTGTTTCCCTGCTGCATATAGGTACTTTTGTGCTGTGACAGTTTTCCACCTCATTGTTAACTCAATCATTCTGAATCCTTTGTATTTTTCTGTGGACTATATTTTCCAGTCTTTTGGCCACTCTTCCTGATCTTCTCTATACCTTCTGTAACTTCTCATCCTTCATTGTCACGATTTTTTTCAGTTTAATATCCTTCTTCTGTTCAGATTCCACTACTAAATGTTAATGTTTAGCTAATAACCCACCAGAAACTTACAAGATTTTTCCAGAGGTATTTAGACTATGCTTTTAATTTAGAAGGCTCCAATTTCTATCCAGAATGCATCTGCATTTCCTGTAGAGTGACCTGATCAACACTAATATAAAAAAAAAGTAGAATTTGAGTACATTATGCAAGATTTTAACTACTGACTTTTAAGTATACACATTCAAAGTTCAGCTGTTTCATCTTTGTATTTTTTTCCTGCATCTGTAGGTCAATTAATACACAAATCTTCACCTAATTATCTCTGATTTCCAGTCTGATGTAATTGCCACTAACTCCTGCGGACCTTAGTGGGAGCTATAGCAAGAGTTTACTGTGGAAAATCTTGCAGACTGATGCTTCAAAAAAAATCTCAGACTCAAAAAAATCTCATCAACTTCAGTCTACCTATGATCAGACTGTATTGAGTAGCATATTTATTTATAATGATTTTATGACACTTTAATATCTTTCAGGCTAAGAGGAGTAACTAAAGCAATATAAATTAATAGTATGAAAATATACGAGAATGTTTTACTTGCTTCCTGAAATCAGATCTTATGGGGCTTCTCATGTGGTGTTTATAGTAGCCAAGAAATACAGTAAAGGAAATGTTGCTTAAAGCAGATAACTTGATGTATTCTTTCACTATCCCAGTAAAAGTGACACAGTGGAGGTATCCTGAAAAAAAGGTCAAGATCCATGAAACACTTGTTCTGTACATACAGAAAATGTCCAGAAAGTGTATGTGGAATCCATTAGTGGTTTCAGATGAACTTAATGAGGTATTTTTTTTAATAGACATTGGCATAGGTTAGTGTCACATAATTTGTATAGGAGAAACGGAAATGGAGCAAGTAAATGGGTTGCTATAATATTTAAAAATATTACAGTGCTAGGAAACTGCTGAATAATTTTCCTGTGAAGAAATATAAACAAAACAAACATCACGCATATTTCAAGTGGTTCTGCAGAAATTCTGTCTCTTCTGAAGATACTCCATATAAAAGGATACTCATGGGAGATTTTTAACTACCTGCATCTCTGTTGAGTAGCACTTTCAGCAAATTAGCAAGGAAATTCATAAATTACAGAGTAGTCAGACTCACTGAATGGAAAGTAGGGGATCCCAAAAGAGACATCCTTAGTCCATTTCTTGCTGACATGAAAGTGAATGAAAATGGGGAAAATTGGAGGACTGTATCATTAGTGACCAAAAAGTGAGTTCATGTCAGAAAGGAATGCAATTTGCTGATTAATTTAAGGCTGTAATTTCAGGAGGAACAGAAAATAACCTCAGTGAATAAAGAACAGTGAAAAAATAGTTTTAAAGTCCAGGATCAACAGTGTATTTTGCTAGAATTATTAAGAACATAGTGTGTTTTCATTGAGGTTTAAAAAGGAATTTGATTTAGAAGTAAATGAACATTAGAAATCCTTCAGTTGTGCTGAAGGGATGTTATATGAAAGGCCAATATTTATAGCAGATTTAATGAGAAAGATGAAATTGACAATTAGATCGTGTGTCAAGAATTGTAAGTATCCAAAACTTGCTATGGTTAAAAGTACTTGAAAGGTGAATTCAAACATGACAGTTATGAATGGGGGAGGGACACAAATATGACGTCTTCAGAACAGCTTTTACAGGGATGATTAGCAAATGCTTCAGAAGTTTATATAAAGAAATATTAATCTGAATGAAGGGGATAAGGATATTCTGTAGTACTGAGCCCAGCTCTGTCTGCAAAATTCAAAAAATATGTAGAAAGACTGGAGAGGGTCCCAAGAAGTGCCACAAAGATGAAGAGAAGAGCTGGATGATTTGCCCCAAGAGGACAGACTGAAGCAGTGGGGTCTTTTCTCCATGGTAAAGAGAAGACAGAGGGAAACCTCACCACAGCATTCCAGTACTTAAAGGGCAGCTACAGGACAAGACAGAGGCTCTTTCTTCACAGGAGCAGTGTGGAGAAGAGAAGGAGCAATGGCTGCACATTGTACCAGAAGAGATTTTATATTGATATAAGGAATAAACTTGGTAAATTGAGATCAGACATTGGAAAAACCTCCCCAGGAACACAGTGGAATCCCCATTGCTGGAAGTTTTCATGATGGCATTAGACAAGGTGCAAGGTAATCTCAGGCTCCCTTTCTGATAAAAGGTTAGACCAGCTGATCTGAGGTCGATTCCAAACCGGACTCTCAATAGAAAGCAGATTGGAGAAAGTCTAGGAGAAAATGTTGATGAAATGAAAAGACATTTAAATTTGTCAGGTAAATGTACCATTATAGACCATGGTCTCTTAAGTGAAAGGTGCTGGATGTTTGGCTGAGTTTGGGCATCTGAGTTAAGAGGCACTAGAGATGAAAGGAGAGAGAGGGAAAACCCAATAATTTTGCTCTCTAATGCATCTGTTTTGAAGTATTTGAAATGAGGCTGGAAAGATTACCTGTCACCCAAGGTATTTTGATTATACATTGTTTTTTTAATACAGTGTGTTTATTAATAATTGTTTGTGCTTAGGACCAGGTATTCAAAATGACTGTATATGAGGGTTGGGTTTTTTTTCCCCTGTAAAATATCTAACTGCTTGCATTTCTTAATTGGAATATTTGGTTCCATAAACCCTTTTTGGTGATGTGACAGCAGTGAACATTTGCTCCCAGAAAACTACAGAAAACTGTGTGATGGAGAAAGAAGTTTTCTGGGCTGGTTTTTTCCAGCTACAGCAAATATTAATTTCTCTGACAGTTATTTGGAAGGTGTAAAGCAATACAGCACTCCAAGGAAGACCAACAGCATTCAGGCACAGAAACTGATATGCTGAGGGAAAAGGTCTATTTTTTTCCTGAACAATAACTATAAATATTTGAAGAGTATAAATGCTAAAGCACAGAAGCACAAGGGGAGTAATACGATGGGATTACTAAAGTGAAAATTTAGATTGGATGAGTATGAGGAAAAAATGATTGACAGTGAGAATAGGTTTTGTAGTGGAGCACTTCCTCTAAGGTATTGGTAAAAACCCTGTATCAGTCTTCACTGAGACACTTCAGAGTAGATTGCATAAAGAAGCAAAAGCTATTCTGCAGGGAAGTGTGCTGTTCCTGGAGAGCTGTGCTGGAGGACTTAATAGATTTGCTACAAGCCATTTCTGTGAATCATTTAGAGATGTGTTACGGATTTTTTTCTCATTGAAAGTAGTTCTATAAGGTTTCCCACTCACCCTACTCGGTGGATCATAGTGAGTTTGTGTTCATCACAGACTTAGTAAATCAATATCTCGTAACAGTATTTTATATACATTATTCATTACACTTTTGTGAAATAAAATGTTTTAAAGAGGAGGAGGAAATTGGGAAGTGTGAAAGATGTAGGATGTTTGTGTTCTGGCATAGGGAGTGTGTGAGGATGGAGTTCTGGAAGCTTGCAGATCCAGTGATGTGATTTCACTGTGACCTGAGTTTCATCCTTTATTCCTAGTATTTTTCTTCCTACATTTCAAAAAGCTGTAATTTTTTCTGGATACTAATATTATCTTAAAAGATATAGCTTGGAAGGATACAAAGGAAATGATCATAGAAGGTGTTAGGAGAGTACTCTCTTAGAAGACATGACTTTCAGAAAGAGCACTTTTTCTCCCACATGTGACAATATTTCTTCAAGGATTTGTAGATGCTTTGCATAGGTACAAACTGGATAAAGTCATTGGAGACTGGGGAGTGCAGAGGCCCAGAGAAGTGGGTCATCACAGGGAGTTTTCAAGCATTTCAATTATTAATTCCTCTTCAATGCATACAATGTCCTGAATATTTACCCTTTGAAACACCAGTGGGAAGGACACTCCCTGAATAGCCCTCGCTGTTCACAAACTTTCAATGTAGGTCTCCTGCTGTGGAGGCTGGACGTGATGTGTATTGAGTTATCAATTTCATATTCTTCCTTTCCACTTTCAAGAAATATCTAAGAGGAGGAAATTAAAAGTACTCATGGACTTTTGGTCCCTTGATGTGGACTTGAGCTACATCACTGGTCAGTCAGAGTTGTGCCTATTTTTACCGAGTCCTTTTCCTCCGTCTTCTTACTCTGCCCATGCCAGACTTGGAAATAACTGAGCTTCCTGAGCCTCTAGATGGGATGCTTAAAATAATTACCATAAGGAACAAAATGTTCCTTTTCATTAATGCCATTCTTATGGAGAGTGCTTATTTTGGGCTCCAAAGATGGGAAAAGAAATTTTAGTCTTCCTCCATTCTTGTTCCATTTGCCCAGTGTGCATATATTTTTCCGATGGCACAAGGTGCAGGTCAGCTGCTGCTTTGTTCATAAGTATTCATACCTATATAGATGGGGAGGAAAAAAAATAAGTGACAGGTTAGCATAAATTAAATGTTCAGCACAACTCAGCAACATCAGGATTAAAACGGAAATGTGCAAGATACAGGAAAGCTGTTCCAAGAAAATGTTTGAAAATAAAATACTTCTCTATATTTCATCTGTCACTGTATTTGGGAGGAAAAGCCAGAATATTTTGCTCTGTGTGAGATAAGGCAAATTAAAAAGATTGCAAAATGCAGACAGGATTTCAAGAACCAGCCAATAAACTGACAAAAGTAGCTGGAACATGGCAGGAAGATTTTGATGAGTCTTTTTGCTTCTGAATCAGAGAGCAGAAATTCTCAACATGTCATTTTCCTGGACATTGTAAGGCTGCAAACCTTGTTTAAGAGTGATGTTTAGATGTTTGTTTCCCATATTCTCCACTTCTTCAATCAAGATTCTCTTTCCCTTACTGGAAGTACTAATCTCTTTAAGGTCATTTAATCCAAAACCTTAGAAAGTAAGTGGGCTATGCTCCTGTGATTTCTTGCGCATTAACTAGGGATGCATAATATTAGCAACAGCAATCTGATGATGTATTATGCTAATAGATAAGATCATAAAGTTCTGTGAGAATATATTGCTGTAATGCATCATCAGAATCCAGAATTGGCTGGTAAAATCAACCAGCATGAACACCTAGATGCCAGCTTCCTGGTCCTTCCAACCTTTGCTCACAAGATACACTCATTTACCACAGCTATTATGATACTTGTTGGAGAAGCATCTGTCAAATCTGTCAGGAGTTGGCAGATTTGTTCTGTGCTTTTTCAGATGGGGCTCTGCATTTAGGGACACTTGCAAACTCAATTGAGTCTGAGGAAATGGCATGAAACTGAGTCAGGGGAGGTTTAGGTTGGATATCAGGAAAAGCTTCTTCACCCAGAGAGTGATTGGGCACTGGAACAGGGTCCCCAGGGCAGTGGTCACAGCATCAGCCTGACAGAGCTCAAGAAGTGTTTGGACAGTGCTCTCAGGCACATGGTGTGACCCTTGGGGTGTTCTGGGCAGGGCCAGGAGCTGGACTCGATGATCCAGATGGGCCCCTTCCAGCTCAGCACATTCTATGATAATTCCTAATAAGACAGGTATTAGATAATTTGATCCTGTTTGTTCTGTTAGGTTTGGGGCTTTGTTTTTTAATATAAAATCTTTACTATTGCAGAGGAAAAAGACCCCATAAAATTAATGTTCTCTTTCCAAGATTTATTCCAAGGAATTTCATATGTGTAAATGCTACTGAGGACCGAGTTGCTTCTTTGCCATTTAGACAGTGCATATTTTTCAGGTTTTACCTGGAAAGCTTGAAAGCAATAATGAGACAAGAATTATTCCTTTTCTTCCTGATAGTAAAGATTAAATATATGTTTGAAAACATTTTATTGAACAAGATTTGTAGAAGTATGAAAATCCATATGTGCCTATTGAGCCAATCCCAGTATCATCTAATTGTCAGTCTAAAAATACAGGGTTTTTTAAACTTTTTTACAATTTTTAATATGTTTAGCTGGAAGCTAGGTTGATATTTCCACCAATTCTTCCTAAAACATAATTAGCATACATTTAATAAGAATCAAAATGGTTTTTAAAAAAATCTAAACTAGTTACTAAGTCAATGCCCTAATTATCTTAGTGTTCTAGTATGCTCAAAAGAGCATATTCTTTCATTCAAAGGTCCATAGTCAGTTTTTCAGGTATTTGCAGCTCTACATATGTATTCAGTCTAAAAAACTGCTCATTTTAATCTCAACTGAGATTTGTAGCTTGTGCAAATTTGTTACTTCTTTAGTTACGTGTACGGTTCAGATATCTTCAAACTTGCAAATTATAAAGTTATACCCTGGGAGAGAACAATATAATAAATTGAAAATTCAGCGAGGTGACTCATGTGGTTAAAAGTCTCAGGATTTTGGCTCAGCTGTGAATGTACAAACAAAATGACCAGCACTTTTGGGGCCCTAAAATTTTGCAGAAATACTTCTTTTGCATCTGTTGGGGGTTCTAATTGGAGGTTCCATTATTATCAGTTTCAAGAACTGAAATGCTGATATAATCAAGCTGATGAGAAAACTTCTGATGAGTATTATTTCAGCTAAATGAATGTAGCAGAGATGAACAGGACCATATTTTTGGTGAGGTTTCTCTTTGTGTGTTTTTGTTGGGGTTTTTTTTGGGTTTTTTTTTGTCTTTTTTTGTCTGACCAAAGAAATAGATGAAAAATGCTTGGTACATTAAGATGTTTTGGAAATTGGTCCCAATTTAGGAGTAGTAACCTGTAATGCAATTCACTGTGCCAACAATAGAGATGAAAAGAGAGTGTTTTGCAATCTCTAATTCAGTTACGAAGTAAATGCCAAACTTACATAAGTAATGGATAAGATCAGATACTCCAAGACAAAATAAATCACATTGATCAGTATGCCAACGTTTCTTTTTGTACAGGCTCAGAGGAAGTTCTTAGAAATCCTAAGACTTGTCAAGTTTGTCATTCCTTTGAGACAGATTTAGAAATAACTTGAATTACAGCAACAGTCATGCCACAAGGCCACTGTATCTGTGGAGTCAGATTATTAATACAAAAGGCTGCTAGGAATTTGAGTTACCAAGCTTCTATTTTGAAAGCGTATTGCCACACTCAGCTAAGGGTCAAAGATCAAATTATTAACATTATGATTTCTGAGAGCAACATGCCTCCTGTCAGCCTCTTGGTATTTTTCATCTTCATGAAGCTCCTGTTGGAAAGCCAAACACTTTCCAAGACTGGATGATGCTGTGGGACTGACTCCAGTCCAAGCAGACAGAATGAGCCCTCCTGGTTTCTGCTGACATCACACAGGTACACACAGCAGGATTCAGTTGAATGTCATGGTATATATTAGGATTAATACCTTATATAGGGATTTTTTTCCACAGTTTGGGGGGTTTTTGGGGTTTTTTTCGTGCTTACTCAGTATTGTACTCAAATCCGTTTTTCAGTCAGAATGAGACCATTTATTTTCTGTTCAAAGGCAAATTATTTTATTCTTTGTGGGTACAATAGTCAGGAGGCCGACACTGCACTGAGTTTTGTCTTATCTCTTTTCTACCCTGAATTAAAGTTTTTATTAGGCATCATCAAGTGCTTGCTAAATAATCCTGAATCAGCCTTTTATAGGATGCTTTCTCACAATCATTAAGCAGTACAAGTTGCTCCAGAAGGACTAAGGCCCCACTACAGAGAGCAGAATCTTGAAAGTAATTTTGCCAAACTTTTCCAAAGAAAATGGATGCTATATCTCTTTGCATAATCTTGTATTGTTTTGGGAAACGGAGTTATACAGAGATGAACACAAGCAATAGCCACCACAGATCTGGCTACCTTAGTTCTTTATTTAGGTTTCATATATACCCTTTTATATTTTTTGATATATGCATAATTCAGCACATGCGATGTGTAGTCCCAAGGAAGTATTTTAGTGAAAATAGAAAATCATTTTTGCCTTGGACAATATTGTCCAAGGTAAAGCCTATTTTCCTCCCACTATTCTGAAAAGGTATTTGAGAACATTTCAAAGTATGTTTTGCATTTAAAGTAGCTTCAAGTTGAAGTGTTTATTTGAAATTTAAAAAAAAAAAAATCCAAAAAATCTATCAGTGAAAACAAATGACAGAACATTGCTGAGACTCTCAATTGATGTACCCAAAGACATGGGGAAGTGATAACTGCTTAATTGCACTGTCTACCCTTTACTCAGACTTAGTTCTCTTCACAGCTATTTAAAAAAACCCAAAACACTGTGAGGAGTGTTTCTCATGACAGACACACTTACATAATCAAAAATATTTTGCAGAACAATATACTTTTAAATGTTTGCCTATGTGTCAAATCGCAATAAGCTGCAATAACTTGCACAAAGGTACTTGTTGGCAGCTCATTTTGTATGGCAAGCTGCTCTTCTGGAATGTTCTTAGATGAAGACTGTTGTAGCATTATATTTTTTTCTGATTATCTCTCAGAAGAATTGATTTTGCTTGAGGCTGAGGACCTCTCACTCAGTAGCAAACCAAAGGTAAATGGCATTGTCTGATATTCCCTGTAAATTAACCTGACACCAAAGTCTCAGGCTTGGTGGTCATCAGGCAGAATCAGACCCTTTAAACAATATATCCCAGTGTGCTCTGTTGTACTGTCTCACTGCAAAGAGATGGCATGTCTTAAAAATCAAATAACACATCCCTTGTCCTTATCATTATAGTGGTAATTAATTTTAATTAGTTCAACCAGTCTGTTTTGAACGACAGCTATAGCTTCAATAAAATTTATTAACATAAAGCTGGCCCATAGGTAGACTGTGGTTGGAGATGCCTTTAAATATAAAAGTGATGCCTTAGAAATATCCCATTAATTTATTATTTTCTTGAAAATCTCTATGTGCTTTTAGCCACACACTTTGTGGACTATACAGAGCAGTTTTATGATGTCGGAAGAGCCCTGCTTTTCCTCTTGCGTCTCTGCATGGGCATTGTTTCTTTTTTTGTCATTTCAGAAAATATAGGCTGTTTAGAAAAGGAATGTGAGCACAGAACAGAGTGCAAAGGAGCACAGTGGTAGCAGCCTTGAGCTGTACCTGTCTGTCATGGAACACTGGTGAGGGAAAAGCTGCCTCTGAACAACACGTGGTGGTTTGATACCTTTGTGTTGCAATTACAGTAATAACCTTGAATGCAAAAGTACCACAGGAAGCTTCTCTTCCAACTGTCATAGGTATCTGAGAAGGCAAAAACTGTTTCAAAACACTGATGTGAATATTTGCAGTTCTGGAAAGCTAAAAGGATACTTTAAAAATATTATAAGGATTCCAAAGAAATTATAGGTGAAGGTAAAGAAAAATTTTCCTGGATGTCTTCCGGGAATGTGCACAGCATAGTTAATGGGTGGGAATTTGATTTTCATCTTTGTTTTTCAACTATTTACCTATCTTGGTAGAGCAGAACTGAGCCAACAACTGCATAAATTATTGCTATATTAATATCACAGAAAACCAGAGAGCTGTTAAGCTAAGGGGGAACTGTGCTGGCTCTCAGAATGGCAGAAACAAAGCTTCTACAGCTTGTCAACAAGTAGCCAACTTCTCTGAGCCCATAGTCAGCCAACAGAGCTGAGAGAGAATGAAGTTTCTATATGGAGGCTGGCCAAAAGTTCATAAAAGAGGGCCATTTTCCCCTCAGTGGAACAGAAGGTTCTTTCAAACCAGGAACTGGGAAATGGAGATGAGTCCAAACCAGAGAGCAGCTAAAAACACCCAGAGCCAAGAGCCAGCTATTCAGCTAAAGGCTGGAGTAACCTGTACAGGTGAGAGAGAAGAGGAATAAAAAGCCAGTTGGGTGTTTATTATTCTGGAGAAATAACAAGAGTCATAAGTTGGCAGCTACTAATAAACTTACAGGAGAGGCTGAAGGAAGGAAGGAAATCTAGTGGGGGTGGAATAAACTGCCCTCATTTCACCAAAGAATATATAGAATTGATATTCTGCATTTAATTTGAAGCCTACAGTTCTTTTCCTATGTTTTCAATCATGTTTTAATATGGAAAAAATGTTTGTTAAAATATTTCAGGTGTTTAGGGTTAGGTGTGTTGGTAACTGAATTTTTTTAGCAAGCTTCTGTTAGTTTGTATTCAGATCCCTGACTTCCCCTGCTTAGATTGTGTAGCAGAGCTCATTCTAGCTTTTCTTTTTAATTTGAGATTCATTATTTTTCTCTTTTTGTGACACCTTCCATTTTTAACTCATATGACTCCTACCCTAATGAAAGGTAACTCATATTTCAAGTACATCTGTCATGTTGCCTTCAAATGCACTTGAGTTGAGATGTTCCTTAAAACGTTAATTTTTACATATACATTATATTTTCCTTTTTTCATTATTTTCTTCTGTATTTCCTGACCTTGAATTTAAAGCTTTAAGTGCTAAAGATAGGGAAAATCCAAAGCTTTAAGTGCTAAAGATAGGGAAAATCCCGCATATAGTGAATATTATGTTAAAGAAATAAGCCTTGAACCCTACAAATGGTAATGATTGTGTTCTGCTTTACAGTCCCTCTTTCTAGTAGTTCTTAAAAAGTTCTTTTGCTTGGTCTTGGGTAAAAATGGTTAATGGAGAAAGAGGAGAAACAGCACATTTCTGACTTTGCTGCAGAATTAGTCTTTGGTAACTCATACTGCACTGTGAAAGAAAGAAGAGGAAAAAGCTGAAATCTAGCACAACTATTGAGTCTCCTGTAGCCCTTTCCTTTCCCAAACAGTCATTGGAGGTAGCATATAATTTGTTTTCTTTCTTAGATTTTATACAATATATTAATGCAAAGCTGGTTTTGCCTTAAATAATACATTTTGTGTTCCTTTCAGTGGTTCCTGTTTCTCTTGTTTTTATTTCATGACTTATGTCTTGGTAAAGGTTTTATCTTTGCTAGGGAGCCAATAGAGCTTTTGTGGAACCAACTTGTCCCTAAACTCTGCAATTTAGCCATTGCCAAGAAATTTCTATGAGTCCTTGCCATGGGAAGTAAACTAAAAAAAATTAAAAAAAAAAAAAGGAAACTTGAACCCATTTCTTAAAAACAGAAAGCACAGCAACCACAGTCAGAAACATTCAGCAGTCTGGCAGCAGACAGCAGGACATACAAAGAATAGCAAAATAGTCTATTGAAGAGGGGGAAAAAGATCTTCAAAAGACTTGTGTCCACAGCAGGGTGAAAAACATAACAATCCCATTATCAACGTTGTTAGAAAAAAAATGTTGATTTTTTTTTTCCCGAAGTTCTGCCAATATATCATGTTAAACGATATTCCAGTAACTCAGAACATAAAAAGGCATTTTTGGCAACCCCTTAGAATGTCTCTATTCAGGCAGTCAAAGTAGGAGAGAGAAGAAACAAACGGTTCTGGCATCCACATTCAAAACTCCAGCAGAAAAGACTAGCTGGCCTAGAAGATGAGCTGTCATGACTGTATTAATCCTGCAAATAGGTGACATGCACTAAACTAGGGTGACTTTCCCCATACTGCACAGGGAATCTAAATTCACAATCTCAATATACCTATAGGTCTGTTTCTGTCAGCACTGGTTTTGTTTCTACAGACGTATGTATTTTATTGCCTTAGAGTAATTAATGTATCTGCTTTGCACCAAATTGTGGGGGTTCTTTTGGCTTTGTTTTTCTTTTTTTTTGTTTTTCTGGTTTGGTTTGATGGGTTTTCCCCCCTATTCTTTTTACATTATTTTTTGGGGGCAGGAGAGTGATGATTTTCAATCTACAGTAGAAGTACAGGTGTGCTATTGAAATCATAGTGAAATTCCCTATGGTTATGGTAATTTTAGCCTTTTTTTTTTGTACCCATTTTCCTTCTTAGAATTTGCAGGGATATGATAATTAGCAGTTTAAATAGAGCATAAATTTGTGTGCATTAAGTATGCCTGCTTTGTGTAAACAGAAGTTTTCCAAATGCCTGATGTGCAATATATCCTGTTATATTAAGGAAGGGGAGTGCAGAAAAGGTTGGTGTTGCTTGGTTACAGAAACAACAAACATCACAAATTTGCTGTCTTTACTTAGCCATGGAGTGTGGCATTAAAGCACTTGCCAAGTGCATTATCAGGGCAAAGTTCAGCTTTTATTGTGTGTAGCTTTTGAACAGATGGGGTGCATTTTGTTTTTTTATCTGAATTATCAGCGAGCTCTGGACTCTGTAGTTCAGACTGGAAAGTCAGAACTATATCGTAATTCCTTGAAAAGAAAATGGGGGATTGTCACCCTGTAGAAAATGTGTGTGTAAATTTTGTGTCTGATTTTGAAAGAAGCTTCACTAGATTTTGGGCTGGTAATGCAAACTTCAGTCTTCAAGCAATTTTCTGCCCTTTGAGGAGATGGAGTATCCAATTTACAGAGAAACAAGGAGAAATTAAGTTCTCTGTGAGGCATTTAGGTGCAGGTTAAACCCAAATCCCTGGATTACTGGTCCTGACTTCCTAACTAAAGAGTCATTATAATGGTTTTCTTTTTTCTACCTTAGGCCAAAGTGGTCTGTGGAGAGAATGTCTGATTTAAAAAATATATTTGTTCTATATAAAGCTAAAAACAGCACAACAAAAAACAGAATAAAGCACAAAGTCATACTGTATGAATAATATGTTTGCCTTGCAAAAGCCCATTTAATTTTTTTCAAAAGTTTGAGTGTGATCTGTTTGAACTCCATGGTTTTGGATGCTCAGACTGGGCAGGAAGAAGAAACAGCAGAATGTGAAACTCCCAGCTATGTACTCCAAGGAATTTGTTGCTCTGTAGTGCTTTTTGCTTATTATTTTTCTGTTTCTTAGATTAATTAAGTCAAGCTTTTTTTGAGCGGAAACTTGGAGAGCAGTTTCCTAGACCAAATTAATTGATCTAAAATAACGCAACAAAATACAGATCCTATTGTTTTTTCCAGGTGTTTGTGTATCCATACAATGGAACCCTATCCTGTTGTCCCTAGGCTTAACCTCCCACTTAGTAGGACTCTAGAGACACCTGGGTTTTATTTTGGTACCCAATGATCCCCTTTCTAAGTGCCCCACACTACCATCACCACCACATTTGCACAAATATAGACTTCAGGAGAATGAAAACCATTTCACTTGAGGATGAATAAGTTGTTCCCTTGGACCATTCAATATACCCCTTAATTTCTTCTTTATGTTCAGAAAACAAAGCTGGTTGATGATGTTGAGTAACCCTAGAGACTTTAATAGCTGTTGTCATTCATGTTGTGTGCTTTCACATTGTGTTCAGAAATGCACCCCATTGCAAACATTTGAACTTGGGCTCCTAAAGTTTTCTGTAAATAGTCTGTATTTTATTGTGTTCCTTGGTATATTCATTTTGGAGCTTGAAAATGCATGGAGGCATATTAGCAAAACGACAAGCTTCCTGTGAGAAGCTGATTTTCCTAGATTGGTTCAAAACCATACAGCAAGTGATAAAAAAGAATACATAACAACAGTTAGAGGNGAATAGCAAAATAGTCTATTGAAGAGGGGGAAAAAGATCTTCAAAAGACTTGTGTCCACAGCAGGGTGAAAAACATAACAATCCCATTATCAACGTTGTTAGAAAAAAAATGTTGATTTTTTTTTTCCCGAAGTTCTGCCAATATATCATGTTAAACGATATTCCAGTAACTCAGAACATAAAAAGGCATTTTTGGCAACCCCTTAGAATGTCTCTATTCAGGCAGTCAAAGTAGGAGAGAGAAGAAACAAACGGTTCTGGCATCCACATTCAAAACTCCAGCAGAAAAGACTAGCTGGCCTAGAAGATGAGCTGTCATGACTGTATTAATCCTGCAAATAGGTGACATGCACTAAACTAGGGTGACTTTCCCCATACTGCACAGGGAATCTAAATTCACAATCTCAATATACCTATAGGTCTGTTTCTGTCAGCACTGGTTTTGTTTCTACAGACGTATGTATTTTATTGCCTTAGAGTAATTAATGTATCTGCTTTGCACCAAATTGTGGGGGTTCTTTTGGCTTTGTTTTTCTTTTTTTTTGTTTTTCTGGTTTGGTTTGATGGGTTTTCCCCCCTATTCTTTTTACATTATTTTTTGGGGGTAGGGGAGTGATGATTTTCAATCTACAGTAGAAGTACAGGTGTGCTATTGAAATCATAATGAAATTCCCTATGGTTATGGTAATTTTAGCCTTTTTTTTTTCGTACCCATTTTCCTTCTTAGAATTTGCAGGGATATGATAATTAGCAGTTTAAATAGAGCATAAATTTGTGTGCATTAAGTATGCCTGCTTTGTGTAAACAGAAGTTTTCCAAATGCCTGATGTGCAATATATCCTGTTATATTAAGGAAGGGGAGTGCAGAAAAGGTTGGTGTTGCTTGGTTACAGAAACAACAAACATCACAAATTTGCTGTCTTTACTTAGCCATGGAGTGTGGCATTAAAGCACTTGCCAAGTGCATTATCAGGGCAAAGTTCAGCTTTTATTGTGTGTAGCTTTTGAACAGATGGGGTGCATTTTGTTTTTTTATCTGAATTATCAGCGAGCTCTGGACTCTGTAGTTCAGACTGGAAAGTCAGAACTATATCGTAATTCCTTGAAAAGAAAATGGGGGATTGTCACCCTGTAGAAAATGTGTGTGTAAATTTTGTGTCTGATTTTGAAAGAAGCTTCACTAGATTTTGGGCTGGTAATGCAAACTTCAGTCTTCAAGCAATTTTCTGCCCTTTGAGGAGATGGAGTATCCAATTTACAGAGAAACAAGGAGAAATTAAGTTCTCTGTGAGGCATTTAGGTGCAGGTTAAACCCAAATCCCTGGATTACTGGTCCTGACTTCCTAACTAAAGAGTCATAATGGTTTTCTTTTTTCTACCTTAGGCCAAAGTGGTCTGTGGAGAGAATGTCTGATTTAAAAACACACTTGTTCTATATAAGGTAAAAGCAGCACAACAAAAAACAGAACAAAGCACAGTCATACTGTATGAATAATACGTTCGCCTTGCAAAAGCCTNCCTTAATTTCTTCTTTATGTTCAGAAAACAAAGCTGGTTGATGATGTTGAGTAACCCTAGAGACTTTAATAGCTGTTGTCATTCATGTTGTGTGCTTTCACATTGTGTTCAGAAATGCACCCCATTGCAAACATTTGAACTTGGGCTCCTAAAGTTTTCTGTAAATAGTCTGTATTTTATTGTGTTCCTTGGTATATTCATTTTGGAGCTTGAAAATGCATGGAGGCATATTAGCAAAACGACAAGCTTCCTGTGAGAAGCTGATTTTCCTAGATTGGTTCAAAACCATACAGCAAGTGATAAAAAAGAATACATAACAACAGTTAGAGGTCATTTTTGTAGTTGGATTTTTGGGGAATGTGATGCTGTGTGGCCCAGGTAGCTCTGAATGAGCATGGAAATTCCAGTGCCTGGTAAAGCAAGCTGAAAAATTTGCCTCAGGCTTCCCTTGCTGTAAGTCCCATTGTTACAGTTTCTGACATCACCAATTTCCCTCCTGCTGAAGTCACTGTTCAGGGGAAACCTGTAGGTTGGCAGCACCTACCTGAGCCATTTTGGGTGATATTAGTCTCTATTTTGAAGGATTAACTGTCATTGTATGCACCAGGTGATCCAGGTTTCATGGAAGTATGAAAATATGAAAGCACTGTTTTATGGTAACAAAGATTTATATCATCCAATTTTTAGCAGGTTTTGATATTGGGTTCATCCATTTATTCAAATGGTATTTAGAAAAGTATTTTACCTCATCTCCCAGTTAAGTAAACAGGCAAGTTCTTTGGAGCAAGGTCATAGTCATAGGTGCTCTGAAATCCTGGTGTCTCTTTGATTCTCAGGAAAACCTAGATGCTGCAAATCAGGTGATATGATCAGCTCCTTGGGGATCAGCTTTGGTTTTAAGAATGTAAAGAAATTTGAAATAAATACTTCATAATAATTTAAAGGATTTTTAATCACAGTGATTGAAAAGCTGTTGCTGGCAGAGGTGGTCTGTATTTTGAAATATTTAAGGGTAATGCACTTTCTTCATTCATAATGTTTGATATGGAGAGGGCTGCACTTTGAATTGAAAATAGTGTTGCAATCTGGATTCTTTCACACCTTTCATGGTTCAAAATCTCATGGGATAGGGTCAGTAGAAAGAAATTATAGTGTTCTGTTTATTTTTTTTTAATTTTTACAATTTTCTTGACTTATAAATTTGCTAATTAAACAGTTATAGATTTAGGATGCATCCCTAGTATGATTTTCTTTTCTTTTCCTTCACCTTTTCTCAGGGTCATTCATAAATTTATACTTTGCACCTCTGAAGTTCATTGCATAGTAGGGCCCTGGCTTGAAAAAAAAAACTATACATGATATATCTTTGGGAAGCATGAATTAATTTAGGTTGTGCTCCAAGATGACCACAGACCACATTAAAGAGAGTGCTGAGTTTAAGGTAATAATTGCTGTCTCAAAGGTGGACCTATTTGTTAAGACACGGCCCTGTGATATTGCAAGTTACCCTGCATGTGGTTGGCCTAGATGCCAGCAAAGGAAGCCTGTATCTTGATTGTAAAATGTTCTGCCCTGTCTCTTCTGGAAAATAAATGTATTCCTCACTTTGGATAGCTTGGTTGCAAATTATGTGGGGAATTGCTAACTGCTCCATTTTTCTTGGGAGTTCAGGTGACCTTTTGCAGTTTCCAAGAATGAGGTAATTAAATATTTTAAAGACTGAAGTCTTGAAACTCACTTGATATTAACAGGAAAGAACAGAGTGAACATAAGACAAATTCAAGGTGCTCTTAATGGCATGATACAATTCCCTGAGGGCTGGCAGTTTCATGTGCAGGAAACTTAGATTGTTGCTCAGGGATGAAAATGAGTGCAAGAGCAAGCTAAAAACCAGGGCCAACCCTATGGATGCCAGGAATACTGACTGCTGGGTTGAGTGGGAGTAAAGGGCAATGTGACTCCAATATTTCTCCATTGAAAATTCCCTTCACTTGGCTAATTGTGGATCCATGTGTCTGTTGGAGGGAGAATGTAATAGTATAAGCCCTATGAAAAGCATGTTTGTCCTTATGTACCTAGAATCAAAAGAAAAAATTAAAAGGCAAAATCAATGGATAAATCAGTAAATTATTTGGACCCTAGAGGCTGCTGTTTCTAAAGCATGTACCATGATGGGTTGCAAAAAAGACATCAGTCTCAGGATTATTCCTTACTGTTCAGTGGTTTTCCCAAAATTTAAGGACAACTAATTTCTGTGAACTTGTTGCGTTTCTCCTTTTTGCTGTGCTTCACTGATGGCTGAGTACATTTTTCATGGATAGGGAGAGGGGTAAGAATCTCAGCATCACACAAGGAAACAGATTCCCAAATGCAAACTGTGTCCACTTAATAGTTTACAGGTCTTTTCAGTTATGGTTCATATATTCCTGATTTATTACTAATTATCCATGATAATTCAGTTCCAAATTTTCCATTTAGTAAGACTAAATGAACATAAGCCCATTCTAAAACTTAGAACATAAGAACTCAAAAACTTAGATATAGGCTTTATTCAGTTTCCCCACAAAATATGTAATAAGATGCAGTTGTTTTCTTCTCAGTAGCTATGAAGTTTCAGTTATGAAATATGGAAGCATGAAATCGTCATTTAAAATATTTAGGGATTCCAAGAATGGCTTAATATTGGTGGCATAAAATTGACAATATTTTTTACTCTTTACTAAAGTGTTCTAGCAACATTTCCCTCATACATTATATATTAAGTTAATTAAAGAGCTGGTGACAAGTTATTGAGAAAACCATTTCACTTTGTTCATTATGTTATTAAGCCATATTTATTAGAAGTTATTATTTCTGAGTTGGCAGATGACTTCAAATCATAGAAAGCTGATTTAGACTTCAAGGAAAACCTAGCTTTCCTTTAGTCTGCTCAGTTTTTTAAACATAGCTATTAATTCTTAATTGTAATATTCAGTCAACCGGCTTTCATTAAGGCTGGACAGTTTGATTTGTCCATAAACAATAAATTCTCTTCCTACATTTATTTGCCTTGTCCTGGAACCTGCTCTTGTTCAGCAGTCAATTTAAGAAGATCTTCTCATGGTCTTTGTTGCTGTATTTTCTTTCACTGTCACCAAGCATGAGTTCTAGTAAGAGACCATTTGTTCCTTTTTATTTATTGCTTCCTCTGGCACTGTTTAATGCTTTTCAGTCTAATCTAGAAAGGTTGCCCCCTGTAACTTCTTCAAACAAAGCAGGAGCTATCCAAAATCCCTCTGGCCATAAAAAGTGGACAATGCTTCATGAGACAGGATATCTCCAAGTAACCTCTGTAGCTTCTTGCTGCATTCCTCTTCACTCTAAAGACAGAAAGCCACCCCAAAGGGACGTCAATTGCATTTCCTTATTCTCCAGTACTGTTCTAAACTCCTTTGCAGTCTGTGATATCTCAGGTGCTGTAGATGTATTTGATAAGTGGAAATATGAAGCCTTGCTATCTAATACTACAGTTTAGTCCAATTCACTTCTGATGTCTTCAACTGAAGAACAGATTGTCTCTGTGGCAGAGTACCATTTCTGCTGTCAGCAATCCACAGTGAAGTTTATCTGTTGTCTTTGGAGACACAGCTCTCATGGGAACAACATTAATTGTACTCAATTCTAAAATAAAATTAAGAAATAGGCTTATTTATTAATTTTTAGGATACATTTTAATATAGTAGAATAATTCTGACAAGTCTTGTGATGAAATTTGCATTGTGGATAATGGTATAATTGGAATGAACATAATTCTTACTGAAAAAAAGTCACTCTATCAATAATTTCCTTTTCTTTTGTCTTTAAACATATTTTTTCAGTAGCAACTATCACTTGTGGGGTATGCCATCTTAGATTGTGTAGATGCTAGTGCTTTGATTTCTAACAGCAGCCCAGCTCTGCAGTTCATCTGCTGTGTTGTCCCCTTACTGGGTGTCAGAGTGGGTTTCAGGTGTGTTCAGACTGGGTCTCAGAGGAAATTAATCCAGCAGCTCTATCCTAAGTATTCAGTAAGCACTTTCTAACCCCTAATAGGGATGTAAAGTCTAAACCAGTGATGTGTCACCTGAACAGCTCCAAACTACACTGCAAACTTGGAACATTGGATCAGGGCCAGATGTGATCTAGCCCAGAATGGTGCAGATCTGTAGACGAAGAAGCCTCAGCACAAAGTGCTAGGTTTTGCTGAGCTGCTGCTTTTTCTCCAAATTGCTTTTTAATGTAGGGCTTAACCTTAGAAACAGAGAAGAAAGTTTTAGCTTCTGTTGCTGTGGTTTTGTATTCAGCCCTTCAGCAGTATTTTAGCTGGAGTGTATAATTTATTGAACAATTAAAAGTATTGACAAAACACTTGTGCATGCCTTCGGTATTGGGGAGTTCATTTCAGCAGCTCTTGTATTATGGATAACTCAGAAGGAGCAGCAATCTGAGGAAACACTAATAAACATTAGAACCCTGGGAAATTGTTGCATCATTACAGGCTTCTTGGACCAAGTTAAAATGTGATCTGAAGCAAGAATATTTGCTGCAGAAGTCAATTGGATTTAAAACTAATATTGTCTTTCATCTTTATCAGAAAAGTCTTCAGTCAGGGAAAATACATAAGTTAGGTTTTTTTTATTCAATTGAACGGGCTCAGAGATTTTCCTGCTTTTGTCTGTTTTGATCTGTTATGATATTAGCTTGCCTATCTTATATAGCTTCATGAATTCCATGAATGCTACTACTCCTCAGCCCCAAGGACAAACTGAAAAGATGTTAAATTATGAAGTGTCTGACCTTGGTATATTTTCTGTACATGAACAGAAGAGTTGAGACAGTGACAAAGGGTTTAGAGGAAGAAGAAATCTAATACTTCTTTATAATAACAGAATGGCTGTGCAGAGGAGGCTTTTAAGTAATCAAGGCCACACAAGCTAATTTGCAACTCATAGTATAAATTATGTGTAGATTCTTTCAGATTGTTAGAATTAACTCCAGGGATATTTTTAGAGCAACTTTGGTTTAATGAAAACAATTATTAAAACATTAGTCAATGAAAATAGTTATTTCATCTTGTTTGTATGTAAATTATCATATTCATATATCAGCACCATTATCCTTCAAATAATGTTCCTATTCAGGATTGTGTCTATTTGGTTAAAATGGTCAGGGTTCTCCAAGTAACTTCTCTGCTTTGCTTGCAGGTTGTATATAAAAATAACGATGTCAGGTTGGAGCTGTCTAGACTTGCCAAGCAAGGAGATCCTAAAATGAAGATTCATGGGGTTGTAGCATTTAAATGTGAGAATGTTGCAACCTTAGATCCAATCACATTTGAAACACCAGAGTCTTTCATCTCTCTGCCAAAGTGGAATGCCAAGAAAACAGGCTCGATATCATTTGACTTTCGTACAACTGAGCCAAATGGCCTGATTCTTTTCAGCCATGGGAAACCAAGGCACCAAAAAGATGCCAAACATCCACAGATGGTGAAGGTTGATTTTTTTGCCATTGAGATGCTTGATGGCCACCTCTACCTACTGTTAGACATGGGATCAGGTACTATAAAAATAAAAGCCTTGCAGAAGAAGGTGAATGATGGTGAATGGTACCATGTGGATTTTCAACGGGATGGGCGATCAGGTAAGTTCCTTTTCTTAAGTTTCAGAATGTTTTTTCTGCTGTATCTGAGAGATTACTGGGTACATATTTATGCTGCCAAAATTAGAGTTGAGCAACATCTGAAAAATAAGGAAAATATAAGAAGTCATTACTGTCAGGTACCAGAATGCAATAATTTATTGAGTAAAATATCTTATGTTAACATTATTGGGTAATCAAGTACTTAATCTTGCAAGTAAGTGTGTTGTGTGCTTGAAAAACCAACAGTAATCTCCCTCTGTGGTTGCTTGCACTAAATAGCTGAAGTGGCAATTTTCAAGAATGAAAATAATGCAAAAAAAGAATTACTGAAAATAATCTGCAACACAGGGAATAGCTGCCCCACAGAAAAAACACAGATCTCCCAATCATGTCAGCAGATCTCAGCAAACTTAAATGGTATGGTAATGAATGACTAACAACACATGTCAGCAGAAATGGAAATCATTGACTTGCCTCATTCTATCAGTGTGATTCATATTCTGGAGTAGTTTACTCAAAAAATGATCTCACTGAAAAGTGGTGAAAATGAAGAATTCATAAACTTTTCCTAATGCTACTGAAATGTAATATGCCTTTAAGTGCATTTATCCAGTGAAATTGTCAGTGTATCAGCTTGTCCCATCTTGAGTATATATCTTGGCTTAAGCAAATAATCAATATACAATTAAGGACAGCTCTCTTCTATAGTGCCTTTCCTGTAGTTCATGCCAGGATTTGGGGAGGAAGGGGGCAAGGAATATACTGAGTCTGTAATTCAGTCCTGAAGAATTTTCTGATTAATATCAGTATTCAATCTGAAGTTTATGTACACTCTAAAACTGGGCGTTAAAAAATGTAAACTCCACATTATTTGGATTCTGTGGAATTTCCCTCACTTTCTTTCTTCTGGTGATTCCTTTTCCATAGCTTGCATCTATAATTTAGTTATAAAACTTAACCCCCCAAAAGTTATCATTTTATGACTTAACTTCTTACTACATGCAAATCAGATTTCAAATCAAGCAAATCTTAGTTGCAGGTTTAAATTGAAGATTTCAATCAAATCCATGCTGAAAATCAGCATTCAATTGATCTGCACTATGATTATGAAAAATAATTATTTGATTCCTGGACTGTGCAGCTTCAAATTCTAGTGGTAAAGACTTTGATTTTCTTATTATAATATGTCAGTTTCTCATTTACATTTCTTGAGGTTAAATAAACCTACCAAACAAGAACAAACCCAAACCAAAACAAAAACCAACCAAACAAAAACAAACTAAAAACCAAGATAAAAGAACCCTTAACCAAACAACAAAACACGACTTCTCAAAATCCTCAATTGGGATTGAATATACAGCAGTTATATTATTTATACTATGGTTTTCATTTCAGACTTTTTTCTGAAGTGCTGTTTCAGTGATTCATATGAGGCAGTAAATCCTGTAATAATCATGCCTGTGGGACTGCTGAAAGCAAAGTTTATTCTTACATCCAAAGCCAACAGATCTATAAAGGAACTAAATGAATGCATAGCAATTGTTTACGTTTCAAGATATGTTCTGCCCTTTCTTTGCTTCACAAAAAACGTGCCTCACAAGTGCCATTCAGAGAGTTTGGGGCCTGCTTTAATTCTTTAAAACTGATGATGGACATCAGCAAGAATATAGAATAATTTCAGGAAGCAAAACCTGCCTGGTGATCAGGATTGCATATTATTTTTTAAGTAGAATTATAAATAATCTAATTAATCCATCTGATGACTTGCCTATGATCAAGATGGGTGAAATTTATGCAACCCCCTTGTCACTGTTGAAAACTAATCATAATACCTATTAACTCCAAGACATTGAGCTATTGCTATGAATACTGAATAAAATATGCAGGCTTATGGATTGCAAACTAAATTTTAACTGCAACCTGAAACAGAATAAAAGGTTTTCTATTATTCTAATACATACAATAATAGTTTATGGTCGAAGATGTGCCAATAACACTGGCAATGCTTTGTTTATCTTAATGATGTTAAGATCCAGTTATTAAAATTATTAGAGAGATGGCTCTGCCTGAATGAAGGTGCAAATGAGACCATGTGTAACAGTAAATGTGATATAGAGGGAAATAGAAATAGTAAAAGGGGAGTGGTGAGAGGGACACACTAGATTCTCTGGACCCTGACTTCCCTAACCTTATCCCTATCACCCTGTACAGTTTTATTCTATTCCTCCCAAGCCACCTGTCACTTTTTTCCACCTTCTGAAAGCTTCTTTTCTCGCTCTGAGTTTGCTCAGCAGCTCCTTATCCACCCTTGGAGGCCTGCTGGCACTTTTGCCCAATTGCCTCCTTGTCGGGATGCATTGCATCTGAGCTTTGACAATGTGATCCTTGAATAATCAGCCAGCATCCTTGGGCCCCTCTGCCCTCCAGGGCTCTTTCCCATTGGATTCTTCTGAGTAGTGCCTTGCAGATGCCAAGGCCTGCTCTCCTGCAGCCCAGGGCAGTGAGTTTGGTCTGTGCCCTCCTCGCTGTCCTGAGGATCTCAACCCCCTCCACCTCGTGGTTGGGTTATGAATGTTGGTGGGTTTTATCCATGAAGAATAAAATTCTCTTTACTATTTCAGGGTGCATTTTGGTTTCTTTTCTCCAGCAGGCCAAAGGTACTGGAAATCACATGTATATGATTACGTTTCACTAGCTTTCCTTCAGAAGTTTTATGTAACTGAATGAATATATCTTGTATAGAAAAAAAAATTTTTCTTTTCTGAGACTTTCTTGTTGCCATTGACAACATATTTCTCTAGCTCTCAAGCCTAAAGGAAGAGATTCTTCTGATTCTTCTGTTAATGAATAAGTAGCACAAATAAGCTGTGATTTTTTTTTTTTTTTTAAATTAAGTTTGGTGTCTTGCAACCTTTTGCTCCTAGCCTTCAAATCCAATACAGAATGGTTCCCTCCGATAGTAGAATGCTGTGACATTTCTCAAGGAGCTTTGCTAATTTCCTTGACTTTCATATTAGCTGGATCAGCAAGTACTAGATATATTTCTCATTCTTTGCTCTCTTCCAAACTCAGTCACAGTGAGCATCCACTCTAAGCTACTGACTTTGCCTTTGCTTGTCTGGGACTGCAGTGGAGGGGGGAGGGACATGTGAGAAATGAGAACACATTTTTAAATTGTTATCATCCAGGCCCCATTTGCTAGTAATTCTCTCAATGCACTCAGATTTTGAGAGATACAAGGAAGAGGGAAGACATGATGCCTTTTAATTTCCTTTTGCTGTAAGAACTTTTGTCCTGTTATTCTTTTTACCCTAGAATCCCATTCTGTTTCCTTTAAGACTTACTCTGAATGCTTTCTTACCTGAAAAGAACATCATAGGTAGGATGGAGCTCCTGAGGGCATATTTAGTTAAGGTAACATTTAAGGGTTAGGTAAAGAAAAATATTCATAAGGTATTCTCCTCTGGTCCATCTTTCTTGCCAGGTGTGCCACAGTGATACCAGCTGCTGTGTCCTGAGTTTCCTCCCAGTACCCCTGAACTGTACATCCTGAATTCCCAGGAAGGACCACAGCTTCATAGCTGCTTCACATGTGCCCTGTCTTGGTCATGGGCTGCATGCTGTGGTCACAGTTCTCATCACAGCTATTATATTGTGACTTAGCACACAAGATGTCTTTAGAATTAATACCTTGCTCTGATTTTTCAATGTTTCTTAATAAGCAGATGTTTTTCATTGGCACAAAAAGCAACTAAATAGGCCATGTCAGGTAAGCAGAGAGATCAGAACAGTTGCAGTAGCTGCACTTAAAATCTTCATATTTAACTGATCGGGAGAGAGATGAGGTTTAGAAATATGATTTAGTTTTTTATACACAGTCTTAGGAAAAAGTAAATTGCTGAGATAATGAATATGATTGGAGAGCCTCATTAAGTCATACCTAAGGGAAATGTTTGTCTGTTCTGCTCTTAACAGTACTGCAAACTCTGCAGAAAAATAAAAATTAGGAAAAAAAAAAACCAAAACCTAGGCTAAATAAAAAACAACCATGAAGCAGCTGTAAAAGTCTTTGCTTACAGTGTTTCTTGTAACACAAGAGGGATTGGTTTAATAACTGTTTTCTGAGACTTAAGTATTCTTTAAATTTTTAAGGATAACCATGCAAATGTTTTTTTGCTAAACCGCCATTCATCCTTTGGAAACCACCATTACATAGTGAAATCAGGAAGGAAACTTACTGTTCTTGTCAACCTCCAAGTGTGTAGGGTAGCATAAAGCAGAATGTATCAGCATCTATTCATAGGTAGGCAGCATTTTAAGGGCTGAGTCACTGAAATTTTGAACTAAACTTAGAGTTTCAGCTTGAATACCAGAAATAATTTCTAGAGTATGTAATTAGAGCTTAACTAATTACAGAGCTTACAGCATCTTACTGTAAGTAGTTCTTTGTTGATATCCATTACACGTGAAGTTGTTGCAGGTTCTTTTTTTCTCACATGTACACTTCTACATATTACTTCCCACGTCTTTTTAACCTTTTAAGAACAGACAGATTTACAAGTTCCTATCCTAACAAATATTAATAGTTTTCATACTTGGGAGGACAGGTTTATATTGCATTTTGAGGAATGTTCTTTCCATAATCTGCAGCTTCTTTGGCTGATCTGCATCTTTCTTGGAGTCCAAGATAAAACTTAACCCACACTGTGCCAAGTGGTACAATAGGCTTCTCTGTAGTCCCCAATATATTTCCCATTTTGCTCATATGTGTGTTATTGTTGACTCATATTGTTGACTCATCCTTTGAAGAACTTCTCTCTAATCAGTTATCCTTTAAGTCAATAATTCTTGCTGAAAACCATAATTTAATTAGTTTTTCTCAAACTTCTTTTCCAATACAGAAAGAAGTTTCTGAATCTTAAATTGCAGTGTGTTCTCATGTGAAGTGCTGCAGAATCAAAGCAGTGATAGGCCATTACAAGGCCCTCAAATTTATGTCCAGTTTCTGGAGATACAGTACTTATTTTTAGAATCTAAAGCTATTTCATGAATTCCCAGACTAGATAAGTCACCCCACACCTTCTTGTCTTTCAGTCATTCCCTTTTTATCCTTTCAGGCAGGACAAACCACATGCTGTCAGCATTCTTCTATTTCTTTCTTATTCTGATAGAAATATGGATAATATTTCCAACTTTGAGTCTTAGAAAACTCTGCACGGAAGCTGCTTGTTTCCTGGCAGGCATTATTGCTCTTTTCAAAGAAAGGGTATCACTACTGATCTGGTTGTGGGTGCTGTTATGTAAAGATGGAAGTTTAAGGATGCTTCTTACTACAGAGATGCTAAAATTTATAGTTTTCCCTCTGTCTTGAGCATCCAAGAGTGCTCTCCATAACCTGCTGCTTCCTCATCATGTCTGTTGTCTCTAGGTTATTTTGTAAAACAAGACGTGTCCAATTCTTTCCTCTAATCAAATTTAACAATTCTGTCCTGACAATGATCAACATTATCTTTTCAAGGAAATTTATTAAGCCTTTTTGTGCTGGCCACATAAGACATTTGCCTGCTCCATTAGCTTCCCTTTCTTTCTCTGTAGAAGGTGATGTCCCCTTCACATTCATAAACAGAAACAACTGAATGGTTTGGAGCACACTGGTGATTCGACAAAACAATTCCTTTTAATCTGCCTATAATTCCCAGAGAAAGTAGAATTGAAGTCTGTCAAAGGAAGAGTGCATCACTGTCCCCAGTTTCTGTGGTAGCTTCTGCCATTGTTATGAGGTCCAACTTGAGATGTTTTCAGTAGAACTCAGAAAGTTTCCCTCAAGAAAGATAGGACTTTAAAAAAAACAAACAAAACAGCAAAAGCCCAAGCATCAACAAACCACAGGAAAATAAACAAATGCAACCCCCTGCAATAAATGAGCAAAAAAAAAATCCCCCACCAAAACCTCACCAAGATGAAAGAGCACATGCTACCTCTGTCCCAGCTCTGACACTGTGAATCCAAAGGTGTTAATGGAACCATTGGTTCTTTTCTGTTTATTTTATGTCTATGTTCTATGAAATTAAGTTCTGCATTTTCTTGGGGGATACTGTAAAGGCTCTGTCATTTTTGCTGTATTTTGGAATATTTTTATATTCCCTTATTTTGCTTGGATTTTTTTTTTTCATCTGTGTTTATGAAACAATTAGTGAGTAAGGTTTGCATTATCTGTCAAAGATATGTAAAAGGTAATTTAGATATCACCAGCAGTGAGGGCTGTGTGGTTGCCTGTCATATTTCTCTACCCATAGCCATTAGATGCTGTGATTGCACTAAGGTTTCAGAGGACTTCTCATACAGAGTATTTTATGGGGTTTCATTTCTTTTACCAGGGAAGGTAAGAAGTTCATTTCTTTAGGAAGCTATTGACATCTATTCAAAATAATACTTAAGCTCTCTTCAGGGTAATCCTTTATGACACAGAGAAGAAAAATTTCCTGCTTCAATCTATCACTTTACTATAATTCACAGTCCCCAGTTTCCCTTATCATTCACCTTCCTAAGCCTTCTGTGCTTGCAAAGCTTCCACTTGGAGCACAGAGTTGCAGCTATGCTGGCAGAGGTTTATCTGCCTTTTTCTGTGAGCTAGAAGTAATCAAGACACAGTAGATTTTTATTTTTTAATAGAAAAGGAGTTCTAGGATTCTTCCTTAATGTCTTGAAAACTAGAAATGTCTTTGTCCAGCAGAAAGCATCACTGTTCACATGTTGGAGCTTGCTGTTGGAGACTGCAGCTCAGTTAACTTGTGTGGGTGCACAAGTGGGTGCTGCCTGAACATGGGTTTAGTGTTTGGTCCTAAATTAGCCTGTACATCAACAGATGGCAGCAAGCAACAATAGCAGTAAGAAACACTGCGAGGACAAGTACGATTTATATTTACAGCATCTCTAATGTTTTTAAAGACAAAAAGATCTGTTGCTCGTTAGCCATCCTTCCTGATACCCTAGGGTGCTCTCTGAAAAGTCTCCCTTGGTTTGACAGGTCACTCACAGGTGTCCTTGTTTGATGCAGCTGATTAATCAAATCAAACCTCAAAATGTTTATGCTTGCATGCCAAAGGTCAAACCTATAGCAGGCATTCCATATGAGTTACAAGTTCTGCTTCTAGAAGCTGAGAAGCAACAACAAATTTTTAGAGTTAGCAAAACATAATCATCTTATCAATTTTAAACAGATGGAGTTCAAAAGTTTCAGCATGCCTATTTCTTACTTTCTTGAAAGTTCACTTTTACATCTGTGTGATTATTCAACTGAGACAGAAAACATTTCTTATAATACATAAAAGGGAAAACTGATCACATCCTCATTCTTTAGAAGTGTTTATAAAGATGCAAAAGTGCTATGCAAACCTTTGTTTTATCTTGTTAGTTCTCTTCTGATGGCAGGGAGATTGTTTGTGGTATCCTTCTAAAATCCATGTCTCCAGTCTCACATGGGAGTTGGACCTCATGAGACCTTTATCCCAAAGAGCTTTTGCTAATGATCCAAATTCTTTAGATATTCATTCTGTCCATATTGTTGAAGTTAACCTATTGAACCTACAAAAGAACAGAAAAAATATAGCTTCCACAGGGGGCCATTGCTAAAAGGGAAGCCTAAATTTTAGGCTGTACCCCAGTAAGAGAATAATCTTTTTCTGCCCTGCCTTTGTTTGCTCAAAACTCACATTTTAGTATGCATGTTGTGTAAAGTGTGAATGTCTTCTTATGAACAACTCCTACCACGGTGGAAGCATTTTTGGTAGCCAGTGTTATCTTCTGGAATCTGTTTCAGGCTAACAGTGTAGGTGGTGAATCATGTTCACTTTGTATATATATGTATGCTAAATTCATCGTGATAAATGCAATTCTTCAGTGTCTTGTCACCACTAATACATTTTCAGTGTTATGCCCCACAGATAACAGTGTTGCATGATATGACTGGTACAATATAATAATTTGGTGACCTATATAATATTTTGATTTATATTTTGTTCGCTTTTGTACCCACGTAGAGTGATAGGGAATCACTTCTGTGGAGATCTATGTGAAGATTTGTTTTCCAAGTGATTTTACTTAGAAATAAAATTCAAACTGGTTGACACAATTATGGTCTGTGACTGTATGCACTAAATTTGTTTTTCTGATTATTCAAATTGTAAGTGTTACATACCTCATTATTTTAAACAAAATACCACCAAAAAAGGTTCTTTGCTGTTGATTACATTTTCTTTGTTCAGACACTTCAGAAAAAGAGAACTGTATTTTAGGTTCAATTTTGTTTATTTAATTTTTAGACTTAAATGGAAAAGATATTTCTGATTTCCTGAAGGTCTACATATACCTTCTTTCCCTCTCATTGTAACATGCACACGTTTTGAGATAAGTGTCAGAGGCATTGATTTTCCCTCTAGGAGCACATCACTTCCTTCTTAATGATTGCAAGCCTGGCAGCTGATGAGAGCATTTTCCTTCTGCACTTATAGAAAAAAAAGTCTTATCCAAACCCCACTGAAAGTAGTGAGAGTCTTTTAAAATTACTGTGTCTTTGGGCCCAAACCAAAGACTCAGATTTGCCCCCCCAGGTTGCAACCTCTCAATGTAAGCCCGGCCTTAAGGCTTTGAAACATACATGAGGGAGTGAAGATATTTTTTTGTTGTTGTTGCACAATGAGGATGTTTCTGAAAATAACTCTGGACTGCATTCCTCCTGCACCTATGAGATTGGTAAGGTGATTTTGACTGGGGTTTTTCATATTGTGATCATGCAGTGTTGTGCATAAAGATTTTTTAGATCATTAACTTCCTGACTACATTGCAATTGAAATAGTGAAGTGTATCTATGATTCTGTAGCTGTACAAATAGAATCTCTCTGCCTTACTTATAGCTGTTTGCCAGGAGATAACGTGACATGTAGATGAATGAGTAAAAAAGCAGTACCAAAATCAAACACCTTGAAAATCACGCGTTTTATTGTCTTTACAGGGACGATATCTGTGAACACATTACGTACTCCATATACTGCACCAGGGGAAAGTGAAATCCTTGACTTGGATGATGACTTGTATCTTGGAGGCTTACCAGAAAATAAAGCAGGCCTGGTCTTCCCAACAGAGGTGTGGACAGCACTCCTCAATTATGGATATGTCGGCTGCATCAGAGATTTATTTATTGATGGTCAAAGCAAAGATATTCGACAGATGGCTGAAATTCAAAGCACAGCTGGAGTAAAGCCCTCATGCTCAAGAGAAACTGCAAAACCTTGCCTTAGCAACCCCTGTAAAAACAATGGTGTGTGCAGGGATGGGTGGAACAGATATGTGTGTGATTGCTCTGGCACCGGGTACCTTGGCAGATCATGTGAAAGAGGTAGGTTCCACGAGATGACTGCACTTCTATTTTTATATCTATAAAAAACCCACAATCATAAAATAAATAAAATCCTGTTCAATGATTAAAAATGGTAAACTCTTATTAACTACCCTGAGGCAAAAAAACATCCTTGATTTCACTTGATGTGGGGTGGAGTCCTGCTCCAGACTTAAACTCTAGAGGATAGATCTTAGGGGAGACCCTAAGGTGCATGAGGAAGTATTAGGTGGCTGTGAAAGAGAGTCAGTACTGCTGAATATCTCCTAGAAAATGCCTCCTTTTGTGTCTCATCCTACATTACTGAGTTGTGAAAAGCTTTGTGAAAGAAATTTTAAAAATTTTTGCATTGCTAATGGTCATATTTCAGTTCCAAACTGAGGTCTTGTTCTCTGCCTATTTATGTCAACATCCGTATATAATCAAATTTACTTTTGAATTCTACAGTGTCATTTAAATCCAAGGCCAGAACTTCCCCCATGAGTCAAAGCAGAAGAGTCAGTGGGAATTAATATTTTTTTAATCTCTTTTTGAAAAGATCCTAGTAACCAAGGAAACTCTCTGTAGCTATCTGAGATCTCTGAGTATTCCTCTTACCTAGAAAAGGTAACAGTGAAGTTGACAAACTCCATTTATTTAATTGAAAAGGTGAATAGTGGCAAGGAAGACAGATGTTGAGGTTAGTTAATAGATAGAAAACCCTGCAATTTATTTAAAATTACAGAGTGTGCTAATAAAAGATTTTAATGTAAGTAAGTAAATTTAGAAAAAATTGTACTTAATATTTTAGGTTTTTATGTTTATTCTTATTGGAATAGAAAGTGTTTCATTGCCAGGAGTTATATTTTTTCATCTCACAGCTGACACAGTATTTTGTTCAGATTTGTGTTCAACCTGAATTCTAAACCTAAAGTTTATTGACTGAAAATGTAAGTTCTTTTCATCTAGTTTGATTAATTTTTCCAGTTAGGCAGATGAAACGAAAATGTATTCCTTAGAAATAAATCCCCCAATGAATGTTTTAAGTTGTATGTCAGTAGACGTGCAGTTAAAGCAGTAGGGATATCTCTGTATTATCAGCATCTGCGAGTAGATTCTCAGATCCTTCTGCGGGGTTTTTCTGGGTTTTTTTTTTGCCTATTTATGCCTTTGGCTCATGGCCAGCTGTTGTGAGCTCTCCTGACTGCTGTTCCTGGTGGAGTGGAGCTGCCTGCTGCATCCCTGCAGCCCTCGGTTAAACATGGCTGGTGTACCACCCTGTGGCCAAACTCTCCTATTACAGAGGGACTCCAGCAAAAACCGGATTTGCTTTTTTTATTATTATTATTTATTTCCACTGAAAAGCCAGGAAACACGTGCCTTGGAGATATAAACACATGCAGATCTGCAAAGAACTGAAAGCAGGCTTCATCATAGCAATTTCCCTTACACATTTTGATGTTTTATAAAGAAACCTTTGCCTTTTTTATTTCCCGTGTTTTATTTTCAAGCATTGTCCAGCTCCATTTTCACAGTGCACTCTCCTGGTGGGAATGGTGGTACTGGAGTGGTGGTGTTGGCTCCTCTACAACAACATTTGGTTCTTGTCCAACAGAAATATGTGTGGCATTTTAGTGGTGTGAGATCATTACCTGCTCCTGGGTTTCCCTCTCCAGAGGGAAATGCACTGAAAGGAGATGTCTTCTCAGTAATATTCATATCCCAAGTGGCCATGCATTAATAAGATTACAGCTTTTGGGATTCAGAAAGCGTCGTGTTGGCATCCTGCCACACAAAGTTATTATAACTACTACCCATGTGTAGGAACTGATAAACTTTTGTATTTGGTGATATAAGCAGCACATTTATAATTGTTCAAACTAATTTAAATAAAAGGGGAACATGCTCATTTCAACAGACAATACAGTTTCACAAAGAAAGGAAAGCTTTAGAATAAAATACTGGAGATTAAACAACTAGAATATTTAACGTTAAGTAATTAAGGTGTCTTCAGTAAACAAAAGTGTGGACCTACTTTTTATTGCCATTTAATTTTTTTAAACTTTTCATATTATTTCTGCTGAAATAAGAGTGCTAATATCCATACATGGATATTTAGTGTACAATACAGAACCTGAAATAATTTCAGTTTATTAGTGCACAAAACCCCTGGTACACCACTGTGGTCTATTTTAATTTCTGTATGCTCAAAATTATATATATATATATATATATATACACACATATATATTTATATCCACATCCATTTTATCCTGTTGCAAGTTATACTTGATTTTATTCTTGGTTTTATTCTTGATTTTCAGTAAGGTTAAACATCAGCTTAATTTGTAGGTTGGCTTTAGTAGCTTATGAAAACTTTGGCAGATGGATGGACAGATGTCACAGGAATACAATTTGGTGTCCTCTCTTACTTTGTGGGTCACAATGAGTGACTGCCTCTTGGCAATGTGTTTTGCAGGTGTATTCTTTTGACTGGATGACCAGGAAAAATAGTAAAATCATCAAATACTGATAAACAAAAGTAAGCATGCAAACAAAGATTTATGAAGGTGACATTTCTGAGGAGAAATTATGTTTAAAGTAGAGTATGTGCAGATGTCCATATTGTGCATGCACAGACCCCTCCATACACATATACACATTAAAGAAATAAAACTTTCATTCCTTGTGTTATATCTGGATGCTTTAAAATTTTAAATTAAGAATAATAGAGGTGATATGAGGATAGATGGCATGAAGAATGAGGTGTTCAAAATATTATACTGATTCCATCACTGTCTTAAATTAACTGATTGGTCCTGTGTGTTAGAATTGTAATAATGTGTGGCTTAGGACCTCAGTTCTGAAATAATACAAGGAATTGGGAGGAATAATTTCAAATTTTATTCACATATTATCTAGTAAATAATCACATACAGAGAATTGTTTCTATCAGATTGATGGAAATATAAATCTCCAAGGCTAATCTCCAAGGCTGCAGGTTTGAGCCCAGGTGGACTGTAGAAGATGCCATGGAGAAAACACAAAATGCCTGGGAGGAGAACAAAAGTTCAAATTTGACTCAGTAGCAGCCAATATATTTGAATACTCACACAATTTCGAGGAGTAAGGGTCATATCAGGGAACATTTACATTGCTGCTCTACTTGTAAAAAAAAACCGGATCAGAGAGCAAACCTGAATACTTGAATATTGATGATCCAGATTGCTCATATGTATCCTGGCATGACTCTGGACTGTATAGTCTGTCATTTCTGGGCAAACCTTGTGTGGGATTTTGGTGACAGCAGACACAGAGGGTGAGTTCATGCTTTAAAAATGTCTCTGTGGGATGCAATACAATCCTCATATTATTGCAGATACAGTGAAACTGAAAAAGCAGGAAAAAATTAATAATTCTGTCTTTGGGACTTCACAGAGTCCACAAGGGGTCCAGAGAAAAAAAGATCCTGTTTTATTTCTTAAAATATGTGCAATAGGCATTTGTACCCACCAAGAATCTTGTTTTTAAAACAACTCCAATCTGAATCCAAAACTTACAAGAAAGAACACTGAAATTCAAATGTCAAGTCCAAAATTGTTTCACTTTAATTTGAATAAGCTATGAATTGAAGAATAGCATCTATTCTGCTTTACTCCAAAAATATCCAGTTCAGCATTTCTGAGGGTAGGAGCAGATGTAGGGAAGTTTCCAGAACAGTTGGTGCCTCAGTCTCTTGAACAATTTAGGTAATTCCAGCTCAAGTGGAAATTAAGGTCCACAATGTCCTCTCATGTCAGTACTGGTCTGTGCATCCTTGGGTTTAGATACAGAGATGATTGAAGTGGTGCGTGTATGTGTGTGGAGATATGTACATATATATATATATATGTATATATATGTGAAGGAAAGAAGACTATCTAGCTGTGAAGATTTCAATAAGAAAAAAATTGAGAGGGGAACTGAAGCCTTCAGTGGTGTTGCTTTGGAGTTTAGTTCATTTGTATGTTTTGGTTCACTGTTTTTTTACCCCAGGAGCAGGAAAAATTTAAATTGTCAGGTTTATAAAACTGCCAAAGAACGAACGTATAAAACATTTTTATGTAAATCTCTGTATTATATAATACCATTTATTTCTTCATAATAACTCTACTGCGTGCACTTATCTGTTGCCACAAAAAAATTATCAGTGATTATTTTGTAAGAATTTTCTGCTGTTTTTTTTTTTTTTTCCAGAACTATGATCCCAACAGTGAAGTGGTAATAAAACTACTACTCTTTTCCTTCTTTCTTTAAATGAATATCACATCCTGAGCTAAACTTCTAGTTTATTACCATTTTGTCTAATAATTAAGAGAAAGCTGAACAAGGGAAAAAAGACATTCTTTTTCATTCTCACCTAAATGAGAACATTTAGCAGTGTAGATTTCATGTAAAGATGAGACACCTCCTTGGAATTAGTTGGTCCAAAGCAAAAAAATAAATAAATAAATGGGGCAAAAATTAATCCATGTTTTTACCTGAATTGTTCCTTTTAGATTGACTTCTTACTGACCAGGCCTTGTAAATGAGCAAGCCATTCCCACCAGTTTTGTGCTTGGTTCTGCTTTGTTTGTTGTTTGGGGGGTTGGTTTTTTGTTTCTTTTTGGTCTTTTTTGTTGTTTTTCACTTCCTTTTGCGTTTTTTATTTGTTTTGTTTCTGGTTTTGGTTTTGTTTGGGGTTGTTTTGTTGGTAATTTGTGATGGGGTTGTTGTTTTTTTTTTCTTTTTCTTTCCCCTGTGATACTTTTCGTGCTTAGAAAGCCTGTGCCTTAGAAAGGACATATTGACATATTAAAAGGAGCTGGTTGACATGAGGGGGCTTCCTCATTGCCCAGAGCTTTTAAGTCATTTGATCTTCTGTTCAGTATCTTTGGTCTGTTCTTGGAACATCTGTTCCCAAAATACTGGCACAGTGTGGCTTAGGAGAATTAAGTATCTCATCACACCAGGCCTGCTCACCATGGTGTTACTCACAGGCCATCTCCAATTAAATTGAGTCTCCAATTAAGTTCCTTCTCTCCTTTTCCTGCAATTTTCAAAAGAAAAAAAACTTGGAAAATTACAGGAAAGTTGGCAAACAGTACCAGTGCTGATTCTGACAGTTATCTTTGACATTATCCTAAGATAATTTGTTAGCAACAGAACTCTAGCACTGATGAATGTTGGGTTTGCTCTGTATATGAAAACCCTGAATAATATTAATGTGGTGGATTTTTACAGACAATACAAAATACCTTTTCTTTTCTGTTATATTAGTATGTAACTTTAGGTTTTTTTCCCTGGAATTCTTTACCTAAATATTGTTTACCTCCATAAAGACCTTGGTAGATCTTCATGCACAGACTAGACAGCTAGATATAGGAAGAAATTCTAAGCCCCTGTTCATGACTTCCCCTAAAAAACTAATAAACAAACAAGGAAATCCACAAAACCCCCAAACTAACAAATAAAAACCCCAAACCACCAAAAAGCAAATCACCTTCTATTGAAAACTTTTTGACTTGAAATCACTTTTCAGATTGTTGCAAGTTAAATATTTAATCTACTTCACAGCAGAATTTTAGATTTAAAATATGCTGAAAACATGGTTACCTCCATAGTCAGAAATCATCAAACTTATAAATGCATTCTTATAACCTGTCCAAGGTCTCTCACAGCAGTCTCAGTAACCACTTTTTTTTTTTTTTCCCCAACATCAGACTGTTTTCTCCAAATTTGTATTGGGGGAATTTGAAATTCTTTACACAGGAGAAGGTTTCCCAGGGAAGCTGTGGATGTCCCATCCCTGGAAGTGTTCAAGGCCACGTTGGACAGGGCTTGGAGCAACCTGGTCTAGTGGGAAGCATCCCTGCCTGTGGCAGGGGGTTTGGAACTGGGTGATCTTTAAGGTTCCTCCTAACCCAAGCCATTTCCTGATTGTATTTGTGAAAATATCATCTATCATTTTTGCCTCTCACAGAATTAGTAGGACATTTTGTCCTTCCATGGATCGTACAGGCAGAAAGTCTTGAAGAGCTTGTCTGTCTTCAGTAACATACAAGATATACTGTAGGAACAATTTTGGCTAATGCGGTTGTGATACTTACTATACATAGTAGTATTAGTCTTTGAAAATACTATTGCATGTTGACACCACAACAAACTTTTAGATAAGTGTCTCCATTACACCAAAGTAAATTGAAGCATAGAGAAGCTTTCCATAGGTGTTCTCTACCCACAATGTTTAATTGTCTTGCCAAAAAGGACTTATAAATTCTTTTCAGAAATACATTTCCTTTGCTTTCTAGGAATTGCAGTGCCTCCCTGTGAGCAGAAATGCAGTCTCTTTGCTACCTTTCTTGTTACCAGCCTGGAAGCTGGGAAAAGAAGACTTGTGACTGGTTGCTCTGGGGTTTAACAGACTGTGACTGCTCTGGGCCGGGAGCGTTTCCCGGAATGTCGGAAAGTCACAGTTCTTTGCATGTCTTGGGGGTTTTAAGATGTTACCCTCAATATGCCAATTCCAGTCTCAGTCCTCTTGCTGAAGCTGTCACAGTATTCATAAAAGAATTTTTGAGTCCATACCGTGGTTTTTGTAGTCATGGAACAACCTGTGTCCCATCCAAACCGTGCATTTCAGGAGGATTTTTGCTCACTGTATGACAATTGTAATTGTTGTGGCAATGCTAATAGGTTTATACATGAAGCACACTAAGGTGGTTTTCCAGGGGAATGACAATCAGGCATAGGCTTTTTTTAGGGTGTAAGGTTTACCTGAATGTCTTTTATTGATTTGACTTATTTTGAATAGTACAGAGTTGGTCTTTCAAGCATTGCCTTACAAGTGATTTTATTGACCTCACTGAAGATGCACACATGACTGGCAGGGTCGTTAAAGAACAATTAGGTTCTTTAAAAAGCACCAAGATGTGCCACTTAAGTCAAAACAAACCCTAGCAAAAACCCCAAACCTGACTTTCTTTGTGTCTCCCGGTAATAATAAAGAAAAGTAGTATGCAATTGTCCTGTGTCATGCTGACCGAATATACATTTACCATCTTACCTTTAAGGAGTTTCAGTAGAGAGAGTATAATTCTTTAACAACTGATTTTCTCCTTCCTGTTTCCAGAGGCAACAATTTTAAGTTACGATGGAAGTATGTTCATGAAAATACAGCTCCCTGTTGTGATGCACACAGAGGCCGAGGATGTTTCTTTAAGGTTCAGGTCTCAGCGAGCTTACGGCATTTTAATGGCAACAACTTCCAGGGAATCTGCAGACACCCTTCGGTTAGAGCTGGACACAGGACGAGTTAAGCTAACGGTCAACCTAGGTAACAACCTCTTCCTCCAAGAAATTAACATTTTGTTTACATTTTTCTTTTTGCCTGCAAACATTTATGAAACAGCCTGTTTTAACATTAAAAGTAAACTGAAATGATATATAAACACATGTCAGTGCGGCATTTGCATATGTACATACACAAATACACGGCCATTATTACAATTTATTTTGTTTTCTTTTGCATTTTTGTATTCTTTACTTAGTCTTAACATTACCCATCACAATATTTTTGTACTGTTGTGTATTCTAAAAAAAGAAGACAGGTTCATCAGTGATATTTTTTGGCTAAATTGTTTTTCTTGATTGTGGAAAATTGGTCTACCTCCACAATTTCTCCAGAATAGCAATTCCACAATTTCAGTGTGCAAGCAGAAAAAACATATATGTAGGTCAGCTCAGTTTTACCTCTACTAATTAATCTATGACATGCAAATATATCAAAGACTTTCTGATTTTAACACTGAAAATGTTGCAGTTAGATACTCTCACTGATGGACTTCTTGGTCTCCTTTTTTTACGTGTCAAATCTATATTAAATCCATCTCCTCTTTTTTAAACAATTCCGTAGTGGTATTTTTGTAGTATCGAACGATAACACAACCCTTCAATGCCCAAAGACTGCGGCCCTCAGCAAACAGCCTTGTGAACACAGGAGGCACAAGCCCTTTTACAGAAAAAAACAAACCAAAAAAAATTGGTTTCCTTCTTTAAAATACGATGGACAAAATGTCAGGTTATGGTTTTTCTAGTTTGAAAAAAAAAGTAAATAAAGAAATAAAAGCGCTTCTGCCATGCTTATGAGTAAGTCCAAGTCAGGACCTGAAAGAGAACAGGAAAAGGCACCTTCCATGCAGCTCTTCCCATGCAAGGGGATGCGATCTTGAAAGGGAATTAAGTACTTTTTTTCACTTTAGCCACAGATTCGGAAAGCATCGGTGGGGAGTGCGGGGTACGAAAAAAACCACCTGAGCCTCCACTTCATCAAAAGTGTCGCTCACTGAAATGCTGCCCTGGTGTTTAGCAGTGAGGAGGGAGAAGGAGGAGCCAAGGGTGTAGTGGGTGACCCTTCCCTGGCTGTCCCCTCCAGCGCGGAGGCGGCGGCGGGAGACTCCGAGCACTTTCTGTAAAGGGGGTGTGCAGGCGCTGCTCCTCGGCTGTTTGCAACCACTTTTCTGATGCGGTTGACGACACATGACAAACTCAGCTATATGGAAACAAAATCTAGGTTTGATGGTATATATGTTCCTCAAAGGTGTAAGCCAGGAGTAGCTGTACAAACCAAGTAGCATGGTGTAGGGTTTGGGGTTTGTTTTTTGGGGTTTTTTTTAAGTAGTAAATTAATGCAGGTAGCCTGGCAGAGGATCGTACACAGATCAGGTTATTCAGTTTACATACAAAACACCACCCTCTGCCTACTCCCACAGTTCATGAAAGTCAATAAAAAGTAAAGAAATCCATGCCCTAGCACTGTGGTTCCCTTCTCCAACCCTGCCCCCTCCCCCTTTTTTTTTCTTTCTCTTTTTCATTTAGTTTTTTAGTCAGGC
The DNA here is from genome assembly GCA_013400955.1 of Drymodes brunneopygia. Taxonomy (NCBI): domain Eukaryota; kingdom Metazoa; phylum Chordata; class Aves; order Passeriformes; family Petroicidae; genus Drymodes; species Drymodes brunneopygia. The sequence goes on along the minus strand of VZTZ01008985.1, from coordinate 1,310,594 downwards.
AAGAAAATAATCTTAAAATAGAAAGGATTCTCCTCATTCTCTAATGAGTGTTTATAAACACACGATTATTTTTTTCTCTGTACTATTATAACTTTAAAGTAGTCACTGTTCATTTCTAAAATCTAGACATTAAGGATATGTAAACCCACAAGCCTTATTTCTGGGCCTGGGTGATGAGCTCTGTATGTCAATCCTTAGCTTTTGAAGACGAGCCTTTGAGGTTATACTATCCACAAGTTGTCCAAGGTGTCTGATTGTGGCCTGGCCTGCTCTATGACCCATTGTGACGGAGCACTTTCTAATTGCACTGAGAGAAATTACCTGTTCTTTCACAGATGGGGAGAAAGTTGCAGCCTGCCTCAGTTAAGCATCTTTGACTTTTAATCCTGACTTTTCACTTAGATTTGTCACCATGTAGCTTTGTTTGAAATTGGCCATTTTTACCCTATTTGTCGTTTCTATTGGTAAAGACTTATCGCAGTATATCTGGGTTATAACACTACGTAAAGACTGATGATATGGAGTGGCCATATTTGCATGTGTCTGTCCCCGGAAGGGTGGACTGTGATTTTATTGGATGTCTGCAGCTATTACCTTGAAGGATAAATTTTCATTTTTCATCTATTCTTCCCCATCTAGACTGTATCAGGATTAACTGTAATTCCAGTAAGTGCCTATTCAAACTTTTTAAAATGTTATTCCACCATTATAAAATATGCAAACTAGAATGACAAAGATTGTGGACAGCTTGCAAGCACTTGATAATTTATTAATGAATTGTGATGATTAATTATCATTGTGTAAAAAGTCATCATATACTTTAGCATTGGTTTTTTTGTCCTTCACATAGGACATAACATTAACTAGAATATTAAAAAGGAAGCATTCTACAGGTTGTAAACAAGCCTAGAGGAAATGATGCCTGTAGTATTATATTATTACAGATAGGTTATTTTATTTACAGTAGCCATAGAATTTTTGAGCCAGCATCTCTAATAAGCTGTAACACATTTTTCCCCCATGTCCTCCTTCTAATTTTCCTGACATTTTACCTTCAGCTTGTGCTTAAATTGTTGGAAAATAATAGTTTTTTACTACAAAAAAATTATATTTTACAATCCCCCGAGACAATTAACTGTATTTACTGGCTGGTTATGGCACAATTGGGTTTTGCTAAATCTTTGATTTATGGAAATGTGCTACATTGCAATAAGGACATTATTAAGTCTGAGAATGACCATATTTCTATGATGATTTTTTACACTCTAATTATGTTAAAAATCCTTGAATTGAACCATTTTTCTCTGTGATATGCATGTTTGTGAAACAGAGGGAAACATTTGCCAGATGAATGGACTAAATTTTAACTTCTCTGATATTATTTGGATTAAGAGGCTATATTCTGAAAGGAGAAAAAGGACTGTGATTTTATTTTGAGTCTATGGAATTCCTGAATGGTGTCAACAAAATTATTGATAGTAAGTATGGTAGATTTGAGTTTTGGGTTGCTTTTTTGTTTCCCTTCCTAACAGGTGTTTCAGGCCAGAGGACTGGCTTTGTGCAAATAGGAAAAAAAGGTAAAAAACAAACTGCACAGGCTTAATTTGTAGTTGGTAAGAGTTAAAAGATATTAACATCACATTCCTTAGTAGTTTTATAACACATAAAGAAAAACAAGGATCTGAAGTTATTCTTAATGTTTCATTTCAGTTAATAATTTTACAAGACAAAAATACAGTGTTTGTATTAAAAACCAGAAAAATTTCTTGGGGCAAGTGTTTAATTTAAAATGTTCTTAAATTCAGAGAGACTTCAATACAATAAAGGAAATGCTTGTAATTGCCAAGGCATAAAGATATCTTCCTCATACTAAAAAGAAAATAATAAAAAAGTAAAAAAACAAAAATCTCACTTATAAACACAAATATTTCCTTTTTCCACTTGCTAAGATATATAAAACCATGAAAAATCTCAGAAGCATTTTCTTGTTCTTCCACAGGACACTATTCTTTTCTACTAATGAGATCTCAATTAGAAAAAAAACTTCCAAGTGTAAGACAAGCAGCTTTTTGAGCGGAACTGTAATGACATGCTGATGATCAATTTCTTGTTTTGCCAGGAAAAGCAATATTGCTTTTTTTCTTAACTTCCTTAATAAAATCAGAAAATCCCTCTGAAAACAGAGTTACTAACATAAAGAAACCCTCCCAGGAATAAAGCCATAATATAGCAGGTGTTTTCATTTTCTAATCTCTCTTGGATTAAATGATGTGTCAACGATAAATTTAAATGGTTTCTAGGTTTCATTTTTAAGCAAGTTTTGGATCAAAAGAGAATCTGAAAACACAAATAAGCCTCCAGCTACAGGATTGCAAAGAGGAGAAATGTATCTAGTGGATTGGATTAGCAGTTATAAATTCTTGGTCTCATTCAGAAGCAACATAACCTCTCTATCAAATACACTTGGTATAAAATACTCATAAGTTATTTTTCTTTACAGTTTGTTTATAGTGGTTTTGTTGTTAGAAGTGAACTTGGGTGATTAGTTTCATCTCCCTGTGGTGCTTGTGTGCACTGAGCAGGGTCCTGAGAGCTTTCAGTATGGTAAGTACTTCAATGCTGTGTTATGTGCACTGAAGTTTTTCAGCAACCAGATGTTTCGCCAGCAATTTCTGTATTTTAATATTTAGATTACAGGGAATTATTGCTCTAAGCAGCCCTTAAAAATGCTTGTTAGACAATGTAATGGGGTTTAGTAGGACACAATTTGTTTCAAAGCAACAGCATCCAGAACTGGGGTATTAATTTGCTAAAAACTGTGATAGTTGAGTGCCTTTCTTTTTGTTTCTGCTGATAGCTGGATGTGTATCAATCCTGATATTTTGTTAATAGAAGTAAATCTGGTTTTCATGTTTGAATTTTTTTTTCCATTTCGTATTTGTGTTACTTAGAAATTAGTTACTTTAATATAACCTCAGTGTTGGGACTGATGGTTATTTGTTATAACTAGCCTAGTAACGGAGTTAAGGTCAGGATGAAGGTATCTGGTCTGAATTTGAAGAGACAGCTTTAAAAAAAAACAAAAACAAAAACTTAAGCTACACATAAACAAGCTTGAGAGAAGACGGAAAATGTGAATTTAAGCACCTTCTCCTGCTGTGAATTACAAAGCCTGGGAATAAAATACTGCACGTCTTCCTCCTCTTGTTTTCTCCCGAAGCCTGTCTTCTGCTCATTGCAGATCCAATGAATAAGTGCTGACTGACAGAGCTAAGAGTTTGGTAGCAACTTTTTCTACACATGGTCATGCCTTCACCTTTAGCTGATGTCCTGTCTTGCAGAAGAGGTGGCATTTTGGGGTCTTCCTTGTTCAAAGGACAGAACTTGTTTAAATTTTAAAATGTTGACCAGCTATCAGGTCACTACTGAACTTGTGTTTCACTAACAATATTTGGCATGCTAAATATTTTGTGCTAGGTTAGAAGATAAGTCTGCCCATAAAACCATACACCACCAGAAATTCTGTCTCATGGAGTCAGAAAATACCCTTGCTGAAATGTTGGGTTTGTACATTCTTAAATAACTTCATTGTGCTCTTCAAAGCAACAAGTTTACAAAATTAAATTGTCTGTCAGGCAGTGAATTAAATGGTCCTTTTAAATTAGAGGTACATGTAGGTCAGTGTTGGGGCTGACACCAGGAGAAAGGGAAAAACTTATTTTATGAACAGAAATAGCTGCTGTGGTTTCTGTATTAGGGTTCGTAGGGTGAAGAGCTCATTTAAAATAAGACTGCCATGAACTCTGCTGTTTCAAATAATATGAATGTAACAGCATTTTTTGGCATTAATCATTCTGTAGAAAATAAGGTGGTAGCTGTAGAGGTCTTCTACAGTATATACAGAATTGATAAATTAATCCTTAAAAATTGCCTAAGAATAATTTATTAAAAAAATAAAATTAAAAAACCCTTAAACATTTTTCCCTTTTGAAGAAGGAAGTAATTGTTACCCTTTAGCTGAAAATTCTAAAGCATAAATTAAAAGTAGCTGTGAGTCCTGTTGAACTGAATTGGATTTTTCCCTAGTATTTCTTAGAGACAGAACTTTATCCAATAAAATTTCCATTGCAGTTCAGTAACAGCTTCTGAATTACTTGTGAACAAAAACAGGTGTGCTATATTTTCATATTTTTCATTGCTGTAACCTTAAAGGCTACTATCTTGACTTTTTTCCAGGTTTAATGATTCCAAAGTATTAGCATCTGAAAAAATTCAGGTAGCTGTAAAGGCTGCTGGTTTTAATATTCAATATGTTTTTGTCACAGACACCTGCAGTCCTACACATTATTTCTTTTGGGCTGTGAGGGTTTTTATTATCATTATTGTATTGCTATCATTTCTGAAAATAAATTTTCTATATCTTTATATGATTCAGCAGAGTAGGACTGTAGGGTTTTTTATTAATTGATACATTATACCACTAAAAATGTTAACTGGTAAATAGCTGGCTCTCATTTCCCAATCTGATACTTTGGTTCAATATGAAAAGATACAGGACACGTTTTTGAATGGTGCTGTGAAAGACTGCTCAGCTTGTGGCAGACAGTGCAGGAGAGATTTAGGTTATTTTTCTAGTACACAGATTTGCTTCTGTAGGCAATAACTCACAGAGCAATGGCACTGAATTCAGTTGATACTCAAATGTAGGACTGTCAGAAGAAATGATTATTAATTGTAGGATGCCAGGGAGCAGAGCGTACCGTGGTAGTAAATGTGTACACATTTCCTCAGGGAATGTGGGAACCAGGTTTGCAAGTTGGGTGTCACCTTTACAAATTAGGAAGAGTTTCCTGGGCTCGGAGGGTTTTCTGTCTGTTCTTCCAGTGAAGTGCCCCTTCACTGGATGTATTTACATGCACCCCTCATTCTTGTGTCTATCTAGTTATTCACCCATTCTCCACATAATTTACTGTTCCTCTAATTTTATTTTCTCATGCCATTTCAATTCTCTGTTCTTCTCTATAGTCCTTAATACTTTTTCCTTGTTTTTAGATGCTCATCCTTTTAAAACTTTCCTATTTTGCAGATGTGCACATTACAGATGATTAAGTTATTCTGTTTGGAAACATCTGTTACTGAAGCATTTCTTTCTTGTCAAAGTGTCCTACAAATCCAGGGCATGACAAGGAGCTCTGTCAGATTATTGGTAAATAAGAGGAGAATTGCATGCATTAAAGAACCAGCAATGGTGTTCAATTACACTGTATTTTCAATGTGCACATGAGTTTTAAGTAGCAGAAAATCTTACATGAAGACTGTACATCCTTTTGAAAGCTACTGCTTGTAAAACTGCATTTTATTGCAAAATCCAGAATCTTCAGCTGTGCCCTTATGGATATTCCTAAATCTACTGTGGTAAGCAAATCATTAATACATTTCAATATATTAGCGTCTTACTATCTGGTGAAAAGAATTATTAGAATATATTATTTGCTCCCTTCTTTGCTGTTGTTGGCAGTAGAAAATCATTAAAATGGTTCAATTTTTTAGCTCCACCCAAAGTGTAAGATTTTGTACTTGTCCTGTTTTCTTACACAGTGCTTATGAATTTGCATGAGTTTTCATCTTTCCCTCATTAAGTGTGGCTGACAGCCTGGCAAAAATATGTAAAAGATCTTTACCATGGAGGACATGCAGCAAATCAGCAGGGTACTTTCACTGCAAGTTCAGTCAGGAACTTCTCTCTGTTTGCAGCATAAAGTTTGAAACAATTATAAATAATTCTTTTAAAACTTTGCCTATACTTTTCAGATTCAGAACAGGAAGTCACTGGATTCCTTCTCATCCAGCAACATCAGTTTAAAGACTCTTTTGCACATAATTTCCTGGAAAATGGGGTCTCCTGCTATGCAGCAAAACTGAAAACATACCTGACCCTTTTCAATCAAATTCTGATTACAATCTCCTAGTTGCTAATAGACAGCATGCAAAAAAAGGGGAAACTGCTGCTTTACTCAGAGACTCTCACTGGAGTCCTCAGTACTCAGTTCTGAAGCTGCACTAAGACCATCCTCTGTCTTGTTTCAGGCATTATATTTGGAACAAAGTTTGAAAACAGCTCAGCTTGGGAAAAAAATTTCACATTTGAAATAAGGAGAACATGCCTGTATAAATAGAATCAGGAGGCCTGAAGTCAATTAGGGGACAGCACATAATTTATTCTGTTCAGCCAGAAGCCAGTTACGAGAGGTGCCTCTGATTTCTCTTTCTCTGTTAAATATAGAGTGTATAGAAGTGATGCTGGGCAGGTTACACCCTGTGAGCCCAACACATTAATTGGCTCACTGGGGGTGTGATGGCCAAGCCATTCACCTCTTCCTGCAGTCAGCTTGACCACCTGCTCTGGAGAAAAGTAGTGGCTGTTTCTTGAATGGTTAGGCATCAGATACTTCCTAGGTTCAGCATCCAGCTTAGGCGGGAATGTAAAGAGAAACCAGCAGGACCACTGCTGATCATTTTTTTTTTAAGTCTGCATAGCATTCTTTGTTGCAGAATTTCATCTGTCTCTAAAAAAACCTGTCATTTACTTTAAAAAACTGTATTCTAACTCTCTTCCTGTCTGGTGGTTCTGCTCTTACATTGTCTATTTCTTTGCTGCCAGTACAAAAGGTTCAAGTGTCTATGTGATGAATTTGACTAAAGTGACTCACTAACAAAATTGTTAATTTTGACTTGCTGCAGTTTTCTGACACTTGTTGTAGAATAAAACAGGATGAAGAGCAGGCAGGAATGGTAGAAAAATGATCTCTAGTACAGAGAGTGCATTTCTTTATTCAGCAACACAGATTTATGCTATCCCAAAATGAATTCATCTGGCCTACATCTAAGCAACAACATCCTGGGAAAGTACATGTTGTGCACAGAAAGGCAGAAACATCACTTCTTGAGATGTGGAATGCTTAATCTGTGTCAGTTAAGGAAGTGACGTTTCAGACAACTGAAGGGAAATGTTGGAAAGGTGTCTGGGTAAACATGTGTACCTTCAGTTATGTACATCATAACTATTTCCTTCTGAATTAGGCTCATAAAATAGGCTGGATGCTGAACCTAGGAAGTATCTGATGCCTAGTTTTAGGGAGTTTCAAGCATGAGGAAAAGCCATTGAATATTATGACGAGGATATATACTAGGAGATGCCAGCTAAGGGATGTTATGCTTTCAGGCCATTCACATAAGATAATAAAGGTGTGAAATTCATTTTATGTTGTAGCTTTTTGGGAGATTTCACATGGATGTAGTTTGCCTTGCAAGAGGTCTCTGAGAAGGTAACAGTGAAGGAACATTTGACTTCCAAGAGTGAGTTCTCTCACTTAGGAAGTGAAGGAGAAAATCAATCTTGTGCTGTACTGATTTCCTATCTAAAATGTATGTTTTGGTAAAAACAGGAATTTTGCAGGGAAATGCTCAAGTTATCTAAAAAGTTTTCATTTTTACCCTTTCCTTATCCAGTTCTAGTTGTTAAGAAATCTTGAACTAACAAAGAACATAAGAAAGTTTGAATGGACTAGCTTATTATGAAGAAATCTTGAGAAGAGTCTTGCACATATAATTTGTCAAAGCCAGTGGTAAGGCCCCTGCCTGAACCTGCTTAGCTGGGTCATGGGAGACAATAATATTAGCAGCAAACAAAAGCTCAAACCTTCATTAAGCTGAAAATAAAGGCTTTAGATATGCTGGCTGATCATTTAAGGGTCTATGAATTTACTTTCTCCCTGACAAAGCTTTCAGGGTTGGCTGCTGGGGATTGAGGGCTTTGCTCTATCAGTGTTTTCAGCCTACATGAAGGACAGCAATAAAGTTTATTTCTGTGCCTGCATTCTACTTGTTCCTTATAAAACCTCATCTGTTTGCTCTTCCTTAGCTAACAAAGGAGGAAATTGCCTTTAGTCTCCTGGCAGGCTGTCATTAAAATATTATTTCAAGTTCTCTTACTAGAAAACAGATGTTTTCCTTTTTTTCTGTGTCTGCTTCTTTCCTGTCTTTTCACTTTTCATCCATCTTATTTTTCTCTTTTTAAGTCACATTCTACTCATGGTACTTTAAAGATATAGCTGACTCAACAGGGGCCTCAGTAGTCAAACACACAATTTGTGGCTTTCTCAAGGCACAGTGGTGTGCTCTGTAATAGCCACAGTAAAAAAGGCAACAGTAAAATCTTAAACACAAGGCTATTTGTGCAAATTTGAAAATTAGTTGCCTTAATTGGTGATGAAAAATCATCAGTTTAACAATCAGGTAAAGATGTTTGTAGCACTATCACTTAAATGTTTTCAGAAGCCTCAAGATTGCTTGAATAATAATAATAGAAAGTAATAGACTTTCTATTTGTGATATTTCAGTGTATACTTCAATTTTTGCCCTGCTAGGTATAGATAATTCTCAGTTTAGTGCACGTATGGGGCTATCTGAGTCAGGGCCACAGTGGGGTTGTATATCAATGGGCTCAGAGCACTGGAATGCTCCCAAAGTTCTTAAGCAGAGCCTAAGGGAGCAGCCTGAAGTGGACTGAAGTTGTTCCCTCTGATCCTGCAGCCTGAGCTCTTAAAGGGGAGCAGGGAGCAGGAGATCCTCTAAAATACTAAATATGACAAGAAGACCCTTGGAGGGTAGGAAAGCAGAGATTGCTGCAAGCATGCAGCCTCTCATTTTACCAACAGGGACAAAGCAGCCTCCAGGATGTGCTGGATCTGTAAGAATAGACTGTCTTGAATTAATAAATCCTGATTTATATGCAAGGGAGCTATGCACGTCTAGTTCATACTGGTCCTAGCAAATCTTTCATAAAAGGACTTTTCAGAAGAAGTAGAGTAGGCCTTTTAAATATTTTAATGGGAAGAAGCACTTGAAAGTAAGTTTTTCATGTATAGCAGGCCCTAAATTTCTCTTATTTTACTTTTATGTTTTCTTCCTTTAGCTCTTGAGAAGCAAGATGACTTAATCACACTTCAGGACTGGTGATTTAAATTATCCTCACAATTTTTTTCCGTGACAGAAAGTGGGTGTTACAGTCAAATCTCGCAGGGATAATATGGAATTCTGTTCTAACCAGTAATAGCAAAAGAATTGAATAATATTTTCTCCTGGAGAAGAATATATAAAAGCTAATGTAATGTCATTCTTATTAGTGAACTGGGCTGTCATGGTAGTCACTTCTCAGTATAGCTCTGCTCCCAGCTGCTCCCATAGGAATCTCTGCTAACATATTCATAAGTGATTGAGAGACGAAGATGAACACTGAGATGATATTATTTGCAAATGCAATGGGATTATTTAGGAAAACCAAATGAAATGCTGTGGTTTAGGATTTTCTGAGGGGCTCCAAAATGGTGAATGATTGCACAGTAAAGTGGTAGGTGAGGATTTAAACAGCAATATGTGCAAAGTAATTCATGCTGGAAAAAAATCACCTTAAGTATGTGAGCGGAGCAATGGAATGTGGTGGCACTGAGCTGAAGAAATTGTGCAGCCATTGTAAATAGCTCTTGTAAAACAGTTCAGTGCTCAGAAGTGACCAGAAATCCCAATGGATGGGAGTAGCTGTGGGGAGAGGAGGTAAGACCAGAAGAGAAAGCAGCATTATGCTATTATGCAGTCATGGTTTATCTGCTTCCTAAACCCTCCATGTGTGTTGAGTTCCCATTCCTCATGATTAACTTAAATGGGGAAAATGCAGGTCACTGCAATGGGGAGGATTACAAGTATGGATTAGCTTTCCTACATGGGGCAGCTAGGAATGCTAGGAAAAAAAATACCTGAGAGAATATGAATATATTTTTATAAATATATGATTATGCAGCCATAAGAAGCGGCAGGAGGTTAATAAATTGATTTTTTTAAATGAAATGGAAGTACATCAAGGACTTTATGAGATAAGGCTGTTTCTGCAGCTCCAGAAGTCCCAAACGTGTCCATCATTGGAAGCTGTGACTGTGTTAGGGTAGTAATTACTACAGAGCAGTTCTGCTTTTCTGTGCTGTTCTTGAAAGCACAGTGCTGAACTAGCTGGTCTTACGTGCCATTTCCCAGCTTAATTTGCAGCTTCTTTCCCTAATTATTTCATCACTAGTTTATACCCTGTATTCACAGCAACGGGAAATTGCTAGTGAAAGTAATCACAGACTCACAGAAACATTAGGCTGAAAAAAAATATAAATCTATCATCAACTGGGTTGTATACAGTCATTCTAAACTTTGTAATCAGATTCCATGAAAATTAGAATGTTAACACACAGATGGCAGCAGATGACACAAGCCAATATTTCAACTAATTCTCAAGAAACCCTCTTGATTAATGGACAAATCCAGTCAAATTAGGGTAAACCATTAATTAAGATGACTCTTTTATAGTCACTAAGCATTGTGAATATTTTTTTTTACTTAGTACTAAGAGATTTTTGGCCAGAAATTTTGGTCTGTAGCTCTTTTAGAAAGACATTCATTGTTGGCAATTCAGTATTAAGACATTCAGTTTTAAGAAAAAATAACAGTAACTCAGCATTTTGGGTTGATGATATTTCTAAATTCATACACAGATTAAAAATACTATTAAACCTCATGTAAAAACACCTTTCTTTGCTTTTTCTGCCTTTGTTTCTTAGGACTCTCTGTTTCTAAGATCTAATGCTCTTGAGAGGAATATTTATTAATATGTTTGCAGAAAATATTTAGAACTGCCTATAAATGAAAATTCTATGGAGAAACACTCTAAACTTTCTTTTGTAATACTACAATTTGAGGAGATATTTTCAGGGAATAGAAAATTAGCTTGTTTTTTTTCCCAAAAACTTTGTATAAGATACTAAAATCATTAATGGTTTAGTTCAGAAAGCATTTAAATCTATTAACTAAGTGAATAGGACTTTTTTCCAAAAACAAAACCTTAGTAATTCAGTGGTGCTGTGCTTATCTCAAGAACTTTTCAAGGAAAACCAACCAAATTGCCATCTCTCTGCAGGTAGGTACTGCTTTTCTGATCAGCACAACACACGCTCACAGCTGCCATTCTGTCCTAACGTACACTTGGAAGGAACTCACAGGATAAGTGTTTGTGATTTTTTTTAATAGAATGGACATGCATTTGGTAGGAAATAAGGGAAAGGGGAAGCAGAATCCCAGAGAGTGTAACTGGAATGGGATGTCTGGCTCTCACTAGTGCAGCCAGTGAGCATTGCGGTAGGTCTGGCATATGTTGAGGGGAATTGCCAAGTTTCTGTCTGTCCCTCTCATATTAATAGACACTATTTCTAAATGATCAAAAAAACTGCAACTCATTTCAGTGAGAGTGAGATCTGATCCTATTTCTCAGTTTTGTGTAACAAGGAGAGCCAAGCTGCCTGGGGAATGTTTGGCTCCCTCTTCTTCAATCAAAGAAAGGAAAAATGACAACGGTGACAAACTAAAATTTTGCATAAATCAAAATTATTTTGATACGTTACTACATTTATTCTGCTGGAAGTCTAGACTGAATCCCTGGTAAGGAATTATCTTACTCTTTCAACACTAAGACCAGTGAAATCTGATTATAGACAGTAGGGAACAGCACATGGACATAGAGCCTTTGTCCTTTCCATATGTTGTGCAGAATTTGAGTTGTCCACCTATTTGCATAAGTACAAGTTCACAGAACCTGGCTTCTGAGTCATCTGTGGCATTTTGATGGCCCCTCCTTTAATTCATCTGCAAAAAACCTTTGTATAAGTATGTATTAGTTTTAGCTCCATGGCTGTTTCAGAAAGGTGGCTCTTTTATCCTTGCTTCACTTCTCTGTGGCAAGGCATCATTTCGTAAGTTCAGTCTTGATGAAGGAGCCGAGCAAGCTCTCAGCTACAACATTATTCTTCATTAATGTTATAAGAACAGTAATTCATTTGTCAATGTGCTTTTTTTGAAGAGCTGATAACACTAAAAACATCTTCCCAGTGCATGTCACTGATGAGCAGTTACTTACTTATATTAAAAGCACTTACTCTGTATCTAGCACATTTGGCATTTATGTCTATTAAAATGCATGAAACATCTATCATAACATTTTAAGCACTCAGTAGCTTATTACTGGAACCACATAACTGTTTCCTTATTATCTCTTCTTGACAATAACTTTAATGAATTATGTTCAGGTAGCTGTTGAAATTTCCATCCAAGCAGATTACTTTTTTGGATGACACGTCAAGAGGTTAACTTATGCTCCCTTCCAGCTGATTTCTAGGCCTCAATCCATCAGACAAGTCACTTCAAAGGAGATATTGCTCTGTTGAGCTGAGACATCAAGACAAAGTTGGCTTTCTGAGATGCAGTCCCCTTTGGGAAGTGTGCAAGGAATTCTTCAGCAGTTATTTGTCTAGGCAGTCTTGAAGCAACAAGACACAAGATGAAGACCAAGACATGGAATAAGAAAAAGTAATTGAAGAAAAAAGGGAGCTGTGGTTCATGTAGCTTATACAAATTGTTTGGTATTATTTCTCATTCATTTTATATTCTGTGAGATTTTCCTCCAGGGAGTGAAGTGCATGTATGTAGAAATAAAATTCATTAGTTAAAAGTTCCTCTCTGTCTCTGCACATTAAGGCTTTTCTCACTAGTAGTAAAATCTGTCTGGAAGAGAAAGCTCAAGTAGGTAAGTCAACAATTCCATCTTCCAGTTACATGCCATGAACTGTTTACATGTGACTTGTGGAAATTGGGTCAGAAGTAAAAAATAACAGTCATAACAATCATGCTCATTGCCATTTATAGAATTATAGTTGTACCAAAATTTAAGCACTATAATTGTTGAATATTGGTGAAAATTACCTCGTGAATTTTTGTTGTGGTTACTGATATACCTTGAACTGTCTCTGCAGTTTTTGCTGTGTAACATTTCAGCAGCTTGAAAGTAAATCTGCTGTTTCTTAGGAGGAAACAACCTCACCATTTGCTCTGGGGGGAAGAAATATTCTTGCATCTCCAGCTAACATGAGACAGCTGACAGCATCACTGGCATGATACAAAACACTTAGGAACTCAGCTGACGAGCTAATGGGCTGTGAATAACAGCAGCACTACCTCTGAAAGTCAGCAACATGGACTCTTGATTCCCTAAAATTGCATAAATCAAGACAGAGAGCACACTTTAAGAAAGTGCAAGTAGGCACTTCTGTCAAGAAGCTTGCTTGGTTTGTTAAATAAAAAAGTGTCACTTGCTGATGCTGAGAACAATCCTAAAGACACAATAAAGGGCACAAAAGCATTGGAGAGATTCTCTCACTGTTAAAAACAATTCTATGTACTAAATTTTAAAAGCTGTGCTTTTCTATTCAGGCATGCAAGAGTGTACCCATCCAAGCCAGTGAAGGTTGATCATAGAGCAGGGATCAACCTTTGTTTTCATCCATTTGTAATTTCTGAAAATAATCTGAAATGTCTATTTTAGTCCTCCCTCCTTGACTCCTGTCTGCCTAGAAGTATCCAAGAATAAGCAGTGTCAAGAAATTGTGTTTTTTGACCCATGATGATTATAAAAATGTTTTAAAACAGTTAAATAATGAATAATAATAAATCTTTAAATATTGCTCTTATTATTCTTAATTAGGCAAAATGTTATAATTCAGCATTTAAATTAAAAAACAAAAACAAACAAATAAAAACCACAAAAAAAAACCCCAACTGATATGAGTGTGAGATTTAGCTGTAAGTACTTTATAACAACTGTTTTTTGGGATGAAGACACCTGTAAATTAAGAGGAACTTATTCTTAAAATAAAGTCACAGTCCAAATTTTCTTCCTTTCCAAGCCAGTTAGTCTCCAATCTGCTTATTCTTAAGAACATTGTGCAAGATATAAGGTTAAAATGAAATATTTAAATGGTTTTTTTCTGTGATGTTAACTAAGCATAAAGGTAATTTTTTTCTATAAAAAGGTAAATTATGCATAAGCATACTTAAGTTGTGCTTACTTATATTTTAAAATGTAACAAGTTTTGACAGCCATGGTTTTGATATAAATGGGCACAGTCAATATCAATGTCAAAAAGGCTAATGTGTGGTCAAAGCTGTTTCTGCTTTTTTTTCCCTGTTGTCTCTTATAATCTACCCAATGTACAACAAATATCCCAAATCTCTCAGTGAAAACAAAAGGAAATAATTACATGTGTACCTACTTTTTCTACAAAGATTCTTGTAAGTTAGGTTATTTTCACTTGACTGGGTTTAAGTGGAAAGCAGCAGTGCAGGTTCTTTGGGCTCCTAAGAGTACACCTGGAAAATGCATCTGTTGCCTGGTGCACCTTTGTCTCTCAGTCTCCTTTGTTTATTTGTTTATCAGCTGAATGACAGTGTTAAAGTCCCTGATTATGAAAGTTATTCAGATAGCCATTTTATTGTGAAATCCTCCTTCCAAATCAGAATTCCTCCAGATATCTTGGGCTCAGAGGAGACAGCAGAATTCCCCTGGAAGCTGAGGGAATTGTATTTGAACACTAACCTGTAGAGATGATGTCCAAGGAAATGGAGACTGTCAGGTGTAGCACACTCCATTTCTTTGAAAACTTAGAGGAATGTTCTTGCTACTCCTAGAAATCCACGACAGGGAAATGGAAATTTCTGCCTCCAGGTTTTTTAAGGTTTGGGACTTTTGGCTTGGTAGTCAGGACCAGAATAATGAGGTAAAAATCGAACCTTTCCTGGTAAAGGAGAAACTTAACTTGAATTTATCTTAGGATTGCTGTTTTCCTGTACTTTAAGCCATGTCTCACAAATCAGTAGTATTAATAGAACTCTGAATTTATACAGAATTAATGAATATTAGAGATTCTGGCTGCCATTAAGGTAATATCTGAACAATGAATATTTACTATTTAAAAAATTGAATTTCAATATTGCTCAAAATTGGGGTTAATGTTATTTTTAGTACTATTTTACATAGGATTTCCCAAGTTGTCACATCAGTTCTTATGATTTTCAATCTTTTTATAGAAGGGAAAAAAGTGGACACTAATAACTCTAGCCATTCTAGCCATGAATTAGCCATTTTTTTCTCCACCAAATTTACAGAATTTTTGTTAAATAGGCATGAATTTCCATTGAAACAAGCTTTCAGAATTAGGAAGCTCAGTATAATGCAAAAATCCTGCATAGGAGAATTTCAGTCTTTTAAAAGGATTAAAATTTCCCATTTTTTTTTCATGTAATACACAAGCTTATGGTGGGTGATATTTGAAAAAAAATCTGTTTTGAAATGAGATAGAAGGCTTGTGAAATAACTGCTTTCCTAATGTACAGCAGAAGCTTAGGTGGAATGAAGTCAAAGATGTTGACTTGAAAGTGTTTGTTTTGACTTAAAACAAAATGCTCAAACATATTCAGCTTAAAATTTGTGGAGTTTTTCATTATAGCAACCATGTCAAGTTCATAGGCAAACAAATTAAGATTTACTGAAGCCACACAAGTAGCTTGTGGAAGTGGATCTGCTGAATGCCAGCTCACACTGTTAAGTCTTGATTGCACTTAAAAAAATTTCACCTGATTCAAGGCAGGATATGACCTCCCAGTGTGATTGAAAAGATGCACAATCCTTGCAAGTGCACATTTCTTTACCTGCTGCAAATACAAAGTAAATAATCTTGCACTCAAGTTTTCTTTAAATTAGCATAGGATTGCCATGTATTGAAAGTTCACGCTCACCTCACCTATAGCAAAGTCAATTGTCAGGTTCACCATAGTTTCTGAAAATTTGTCTCAGAGCATTCAGCAGTGACCTGACAGAGCAACAACCATATTTTTCAAGCTCATTGGCTTTGCTTTAGTTCAGGGCCTTGGCGTAGATTCATACAACCTTTAGTACCTTTTGTACATTTTCTGATAGCCATGATCCTCAGAGAACAGTATGAAAGAGAAACTGCACTCTTATTAAAAATGTAGGGATCTAACTGACTTCTGGTTTTAGCTGCTTTTAAAAGATACTTTTCTTTCATTATTTCCAAGAAAAAGGAAAATTACATGTCCTTAGGGCTGTTTGTGTTTCACTGGCTTAGATAGATGACTTACAAAACTAAATTAAAATGCAACTGATTTTAAGCCATAAATGTTTTAAGTTATACATCGAGAGACACCTCAAAGATGGGTCAGACATTTCATAGTGCAGTAACAAAATGAGTTTTATCCTCTCATGTACTCTGAGTTAACAGAGAGTTGTAATTGCAACTTCAAAACCATTTTTTTTTTTTTCAGGAAATATAGTTCAAATTCATATAGACCAAATTATTGACCAGTAAGGCACTCTTTTGAGAACGTGCCTCACATCTACATGTCCTTTGGTCTAGCAGGGAAGTGTAGAGGCCAAGAGTTTGTTGCTAAAGTTTGCTGCTTTCTGCTGTTTTTCTTTCTTTCTCAATCTTCCTGAAATCGAGCACTGGTCCTTTTTGTAGAGAATAAGCTTTCACAAGACAGTGGTTCATCATTGGCACCACTCTTGGCAGAATCCTTGGATTTAATTTAGTCCAATAAATCTGCCTGTGTTCTGCCTTCCCACCTGGATCCACTGGCTCTGTTTAGACATCAGCTGTGTCACAGTGAATATCTCACAGCTTAAAAGAAATAAATGGATGAGTATGTGTGATATTACACCCTAAATTAAACAGTTTCCAGGAGAAAGACAAAGCTGGAGGGGGGGGGCGGAGGAAATGCACAGCAACTCAGACCATGTTCAGGGAAGCAAATTTAGAGAAAAGAGAGAAAAGAACCAGACAAATGAAAACTGTGCCCTCAGAGCTGGATATGATGCTTGATTCCTGGATTGGTTGTTTTTATATCCTTGCATGGATTTTTCTTCCCCAGTGAATTCACTGTGTATGCTGTTTCTCCTTGCCAGTGAACCAGATCAATACTAAATGCAGTCTGTTTGTAGTTTGGTCATGTAGGAGAAGCCAGTAGAATTTTCAAGAGTACCTCGTTTAATTTTCTGTATGAGAAATATAGATATACCTAGATGGAAATATTTAATTTTATATTCCTGTTACTATAAAGAATATGAGCAAATCTATTCTACAGCTGGAATGAAGGCTGATGAATGATATTAGCAGCTCCAATCTCTTTCATTTTAATTTCTGAAACGTCAAATTTTGTTAAAAAAAAAGAGATAAAAATACCCTTAACTGCCAATACATTACCCAAATTGCCAAAAGCAATTTTGCCTATAATAAAACTATTGTGGGCTGAAGCATTTGGATCAAGCAATGCAAGATTGATTTGTTTTTCTTGATACAATTCAGTGAATGTGCTATTCTTGTGGAATTTTCCATATGAGTCTGTTGGGGAGAAAATACAGTGGACAAAATTTCTTTGACTAGCAATGAGATTTTCTTCAAGTTTTCTCATCAATTAGCTGTAAATGATAACCCAGTACACATTTCTGATGTTTAAAAGGCAACGTAATTTTTCTGTTGGAGAGAAACATGTTTAGCCAGGGAATTGCAGGATGATACAAGCATGGTTATTTAAAATACAGTTTATTCACTATATGAATTGACTTTTTAAGACCAGCTGTGCTAATGAGTGCTTTGGAAGACCAGTAATGTTTCTGCAGCCAACCATTGCAAGGACAGTGAAGGTTAGGATGCCTAACCCTGTATGTCTTGTGTTTCTGAGAGATTTTGGAGGAATCACTCCTGAACTTTTTGTGCTTCAGCCTGGTATGTAATGCAGATGCCTCATGAGGTTTGCATAGTGACTGTGAGTCTGGCTGAGTGCTGGAACAGAAGCCTAGATTAGAGGCAGGCTAAATTTACTCTGGAAAGCAGAATAACTGGGATGGCACAGAGCCCTTTTGTTCTGCACCAGGTATTTACAATGACACTCTTAGATGTCTTTCAGAGCCACGCAGATGTCTATTCATAGCAAGCTGAATCATAAAATATTTATTATTTTAGCTGTAAGACTCTATCTGAAATCTTGACAACCCTGACTTAAAGTTACATTCCCTATTCGCCAAATTGATCTCAGGGTTTTGTCTTCTTGTCCAAATGTCTTTTTGTCTAAATGCCACCTGATAGTGATAGCTGCAGTGTGCACAGTTTTCTGTTAGCAAAACAGGCTGAAACCACTCCTCTTTCTTATGCTGACTAATAAATGAATAGCAGTGATTTGCCTGTATCTGGGTTAGGTTCCACTGGTTAGTGCAGCATTCACTGAACCACCTGGTCTCCCTTGCTAGTCTCTCTTTACTCTGCCTCTTTCTGTATTTGATGTTTCATATCTACTTTTGATAGCAGAGTTGAATGCTCCAAGCATTTTTGTATATGCCTTAGTGGTGGAGGTGGGTGGCATTGTGAGAAACAAATTCCTGTGTTTGGTTCAGGCAACTCCTTTTCAACATGTTTTGGTAGAATGCCGAGAGCTAGTACCTTCTTTTAATATCAACAGTTCTGTTCAAATAGTAGGCTAAAAGAAAAGTACCACAGGATAGATATCTATAAGAGGAAAAATTGTGCATATTAAAGTTAATTGACCGACTTGTTGGAATTCAGCAAATCTTCAGCACTTGAATTAGGCTGAATAAGCCCCTGACAAGGCTGTAAAGAGAATAGGAATCTCCAGAGAACATTTAGAATATTCAGTGCACTGAAAATGAAATTTTTTTCTTTGAGAGGTTCATACTTTTTTCCTTTAACTTTGAAAGGGCAACGAGTTCCAGCTGAGGTGCTGACAGCAAAGTAAGCTCAGCTTTGGATGCCAAAATAAGCATATAACTGGGAATGTTTGGGGCTTTATATGTCCCAGTTCATAATGAATTGCACCGTCAAGATTTGTACCTGTATCGACTGACTGCACCGTCTGCATTTTCTTTGTAAAAAGGTGTTTGTACAAGCAATTATCTGCTTTTAAATGGATGTGGAAATTTTACTGGCATGATGGACTCAGAGCAAATTGTGGTAGCCATAAAAATGCCAGTGCTTCTTTTATTTGGTTCTATCCATTTTCTCTAAGGATACATAAAATCTGGTAGTTATTTAATCCTTTAAAATAGGAAAAGAGCTGAACATAGATGTTGATAATATATTTTATACTTAAGCAAGAGGAGTTACTTAGTGGATTTTTTTTTTTTTTTCCCAGTTTGCATCTTGTCTCAGAAAGAAAAGATTTATTATTTAGGGTTTAGTATCTGAGAGAACAGTAGCTCAGAAAGTGAGCCAGTGCTGGCTGGGTACATGAAACAAAATAACTGTGTCCTGTCTAGAAAGAGACAGATGAGTTCCAGGGGAAGGACAGTATAGGAAATAGGAGTGGAGGGACATAAGTTTGGAAAAGTAGTATTAGTCCATGAAAAACAAAATTAAATAAATATATAGATATATAGATATGCACACACACTCTTTTAGTTGGGGCTCTTGCTTTTCTTCTTGTGGGAGACAATGAACAATTTTTTTTAAGAAGTCCAGAACACCACTCCCCCTTGCAAAA